>QJSC01028732.1:0-10094 GCA_003697955.1 Calidris pygmaea | reverse complement strand
ACTCCCTGAAAGGAGGTTGTAGAGAGGTGGGTGTTGGCCTCTTCTCCCAAGGGAATAATGACAGGACCAGAGGAAATGGTCTGCAGTTGCAGCAGGGGAGGTTTAGATTAGATATTAGGAAGAATTACTTTACTGAGAGGGTGGTCAGGCACTGGAACAGCCTGCCCAGGGAGGTGGTGGAGTCACCATCCCTGGAGGTTTTTAAGAAACATGTAGACTTCAGGGCATGCTCTAATGCCCGAGATTGTTGGGTTTTGTCTGTCTGGGGTGTGTGTGGTGTGTGTGTGTGTTGGTTTGTTGGTGGGGTTTTTTGTTTTGTTTTGGTTTGGGGTTTTTTTGTGGTTGGACTCGATGATCTCAAAGGTCCCTTCCAACCATGAATATTCTGTGATTCTGTGAAATACATTGCATGCACATGCCTGTTCCAACAGAAAAACTTGTTCACTCTAGAAATTGCTAGGGCATTTAACTGGAAGGTGCATATGTGTATTTTATGCAATGAGGATATAATGGAAATTAGAGAGAAGATTAAAGCATATCATATTCTTAGAAGCTTCATTAAATATTGAGAAATTCAACATTTTCTGTTAAGAAAGCACAGTGTGAAAAAGTGAATTTGGCAGCATTCAGTCAGCAACTGAACAGAAATATGAAGTTGGGCAAGTTCATTCATCTCTGCATCCCCAGTTTCCCTAGCAGAGATTATGTGCTCCTGCTTTTCTACCAGTCTCTCCATTCTTTACCGCATCCTGATGCATTAATAAGAGCCCTGGGACTTATGATTCTTTGTTCGCATGCTTGCAAAATAACATAAGCAAGCCATAAATGTTAGTCAATTTGCCTGTGACCCATACAATGCTTTGCATATTGTCCTGGGATGAGAGGCACAGGACTAACTTTTCTTCTAATGCTGAGGAAAACTGCACTTTTAGAAGACTCTGGTGTCTGAATTCATAAAATTATTTACTTTATAACCATCCAGGCTATGTGGGATTCAAGTTCTTAGTGTTTTCGAGCCTTGCCAGGTGCAGGGACGAGGAGGAGTGAGGCCTGGGCATTTGACCCAAGCTGGCCAACAGGATTATTTCATACCATGAACATCACATTCAGTATAAATTAGAAAACTTTGCTGCATAGTTCTCTCTCTCCCTTGATGGCGGTGGTCCAGACAACTCCTTGCCCCAGTGACGGACCTCTGAGGCCTTCCCTTCCTCCTGAAGCCGTTGGGCTCACAGTGTCCGACATTTGTTGTCCACTGCTGAGTGCACAGCTTCCTGCTGATAGATTTGGCTGAGTATAATTCTTGTATATCTTATATCAGTACTGGGATTAATACTGGTTCTTTAGTATTATTGTTAATTATTTAATCTTATTCTACTGAATCTATTTATATTTCAACCCTTGTGTTTCTTTGTGTTCCCCGATTCCCCTTTCCGGGTGGGGAGGGGTCATCGGGTGATAGAATAATTGTCTAAACGACAATAAATTGTTATGGGTTCTCTCAAACCATAACACATATATATATATCTTGCATAAATGCATGTATAGAGCGTATTTTGTTAGTTTATAGCATCTTGCACATACCTATGGTACCACTGAGTACAACAATTCAGGTGAGGGTTTAAGGCCTCCGAGAGTTGCTGCTAAACCTCCTGCAGCACCAATCATACCCAAAGCATTTCCAAGACGAGCTGTTCCTTGGGTGGACAGATCAGCCAGAGCACCAACACAGCATAAGCCTGAGCCCAGATACATCATCAATAAGAAAAACATAAATATGCATACATGAAATAGAGGCACAAAGTATATAATCATTATCAAAATCTTTCCAATTATTACACAGATGGGCAAATTTCTCCAGAATGCGTATAAGTCACCAGATGGCTTGTTCTTATCTGAAGGAGAAGTCAAACTCTTGACTGGGAGAAATTGTATAGGATAGCCAAATTTCCTGAGTTCAGAAGCAAGTTTTTCTTCAGTACAATTCCAAAGCTAAATTGTCCTGTTCGTAATAGGAATAGTTTTGGAATTTGCTTATGGTGCATCTGAAACTCCTGTTTTCAGAAAAGTATAAGCAAGCTTAAATGAACTCAGCTGTACATGTCTCAATAACTAAAACAACCTCAATGTATTACAAGCCCCCAGGATAAAGGTATGCTTTGATTCACTTTTTCCAAACACAGGCAGCAATGCACATTGATTTTTCTTACCATTAAAACAAATGCAAACAGAAGTCCGTTTACCATAAAAGGTGCTACAGGTACAATCCCAGTACATCCCTCTGTGCTCTCATCCCATCCAGATGCTATATCTACTTTAACTTTCATTCCAAGTTAAACTTTTGAATTTTCAGAAACTCTTAAACCAAAGACTGGTTTCTATAGTAGCTCTAAATATTTAAGATGTAATTTAGGAAAACTTTCCAATAAATATAAAAGTACTTGCTGCTTGGGGGCTTTTAAAATTTACAGATTCAGCATTTGAGGTATGATTACAAACTTAAAGTTAATCAACTTCATATTGGCTTCGTTGGAATACATAGCTGATTAAAAGACCATGGCTAATTTGTTATTTGCTCCTTAACAGAGTAAGCAGTGAAGAAGCATACCTTGCTGCAAACAGCAGGCTGAGAGCCACAAAGTTATCATCTTCTTACCTGCACAATATTATAGCCACCATTGAGAGCAGCTGCATAGCCTCCTACAAATACACCACCAGGAAGTAGGTACAAGTAGTTGTACTCAGGAGGGTCTGTGGGACATCTGAACATATCCAGCATTCTCTGTGTAACTAGAAACCCACCTGACAAAAAGAAAGCAACAATGTTTAAGAAATAAAATCTAAAATTAAGCATATGCCAAGCTGTAAGAGAAATGTTTGGTTAAACCATGTTACCACACAGTTAGAAACTGACACAAAGCCTCTGAAAAAGCTAGGAAGCTGGAAAACCACCAGGAAACAAAGGTGTAATCAGGGTGAGATCTTGTCTTTTTTAACGTTTGAAGGGAATTTATGAAAGCCTGAAGGACTCGCTCTGGCTCCATACTCTACACTGACTATAGGGTACACCTTAGTTTATCACTATGCTCTTTTCCCTGTCTACTCCAGAAAAAAATAATATTCATAAGTCAAAGTGCTCACCTTCACATCTTTTTATTCACGAAGCTGGGACTTTTGAAGCTCGAGCAAGCAGAATTTTGTTCTATGCCACTAGTATATTTTTCAAGTGGGCAAAGGAATACAAAGACAAATACAGTATCATCTTAAGATATACAGGAAAGCGCTACTTTATATAGTCATCACCCAAAGGATACTGTAAAAGAAAAATGCACATTTAAATTCTTCCCTAAAAAAAAAAAGTTACACCACATGGTGTGTGAACCAGATACAGTAACTACTATGAAATTTGGGGGGTTTTGTTTTGTGGTGGGTTTTTTTTCCTCCTTTATTTATGGATACTCTCAGATCCTATTCCCAGAGTATTTATGGAATCTACACACTGTAAGAGCTAGAGGAATTAAAATAATTACACAAGTGCTTTAAGTTAGCCTCAGGAAAAAAAACCAACCCAAACCTAACATTCATACCTGCAATATTGACTGAAGAGATAAAGGTTGAAAGCACTGCTAGACTTTGAGGAGTATTTTCAGGGAGATAGTTTCCTCCCATCAATACCAGTCCACCAACTGCAGTTAGTCCTATTTAAAAGGGAAAAAAAGTGTTACTGAACCTTTAAAGGCTCTATACCTAGAGCAAGTTTCCTTCCAGCTGTCAAAAAAAACCAAACACAAATAAAACCCAGTCAACTCAAATTTTTACCCCTACTCTACACATTACTATTTAAACAAAGACTTCCATGATCTTTTTCAGCAATATAAACATGTTTTCAAAAGAAAAAAAAAGTATATGAATGTAGTTTTGAAGTACAGTGCCTCAACCACAGTCAGCCTCTGAGTACTGGTTCGATAAAAGAAACTTTGCTTTTAATAGTCAAAATAGATCAGACTCAAGACCTGTCACATATATACACACACCCACCTATATAAAATTTTACATATTTATAAGGTTACAAATTTTACAGGTCACTGTTAGGAAATCTTTCATTTTTTCCCCCCTCCTAAAAGCACATAGTTTGAGGAAAAAAAGAAAGCAGAAAATATTAAAGAAGTTATTTTCAGGGCAACGTTTTGGGAGGAAAGATGCATTGTATGAAAGGAGAGACTGCAGCACTCCTAGTAAAACAAACTGTAAAGCAGTTTAAGAGCTGAAAATTACTTATAAAAATAAAAAATACACAGCACAACATTTGTCTTCCTTTGAAAAAAAAGCCATACTCTTGGAAAGAGTATGTTTCAGGCTACTTCCACAAATAGCAAAGACAACTCAGAGATGCAAAGTAGTACTAGGCTCTTTTGCATTTTAAAAGTATATCAGCAGATTTTTGTCTAAAGTTGAAGTAAAAGGAGCAGTGTTTAATTCAAATATAAAATGAAAAGTTGTATGACAGTTACTTACCTGAGATGATAGCAATAGTCACTGACATAAGTGTAGAGGGAAGAGCAGGAGTCACATCCCATATTGTATGGTACCCCACTATTCCAGCTAGGCCAAACGTTGTCACCATTTGTGTGAAAGCAGTATTAGGAGCTACGATGCCCAGTCCTAACATGCTCACTAAACCTAGAAGAAAGGCACAGCAAAACTTTTCTGTAATTTTTCAATTGTTTCTTACATTTAAACTCTGTACAACAAGAGTCCAGTATCGAGCTAAAAGCAAAAAGGATTTTTGTGCATGGACTTGTTTCAAGATCAGCTAGATCATTTTTGTCAACTACAAGGCTCTTTAAGCACTAGTGGTTCTTTTACAATAGAAAATAAAACCATAAATATAATACCAACATCTATATGCAGACAAAGCAGCAAAGATAGTTTTCTACCCCAACATTGGCTCCTGTCACACTCCAGTTCTATAGCAAAAATGTAGAAGAGTCACAATCATGTTGAGATACTACTTAAAAGACTCAGAGTATGAAGAATAGAGGCTAACATTAAGAATACTCAACTATTTACCTCATGCAGAAGTCCTGATGCACATGGAATACCAAAAGACAGGAAGAGCCAATATTTATTTGTCAAGGCAATGTCCTGTTCCCAATACTTCAGTAGATTGTGGGCATTTCATACATTAAAGACTGAAGAAAGCAATGACATTAAATTGATTCTGCTGCAAAGTATGGGCACAGTCCCCAGCAGGAGTCCTTCAAAATTTTAAATATTTTACTGATATTTAAATAAAGCCAAATACACATACATGCACACAGCATAAGTCAGCATCTTTTGAAATGTTAATACTTTTGGTTAAAATTCTAAAATTTTATTTTCCTCTCTCAAAAGCAATTATTACACTACACTGATTTTGCACTAGCCAGTTATTAAATTGAATGAGTAAAATGAGGAGTCACTGAAAAGCATTAGCCAAATGAGAAACACTCTACACTGATTCTACAAATCTGGAAGTTGCCTACCTGCTGTGTATACAGATGCACTAGTCATAGTTTTTCTTAAAGGTGTAATAGTAGCTGCTTTTTCTGCTTCCAGCTCTACTACAGTCTTCTGCTTCACAGTGATGCCATAAAGACCAAAATCAGGACTCAATAGTCGGGGATGACCATTAAGCAGGTATTCTTTATTGCAGCACTGGATACACAGGGGATTGCTCCTCCAAATGTGTGCGACAGGCAGAGTTAGTTTAACAACATATATACACACTATACATAGATATTTAAGTGATTTCTGAGAACTAATTAACATATTCATTATATTTCTGAGAATTCATTGTCATAATGACTGGTTCTATATGTTTCATTGGTCTTGGGGCCCACTGTTCTCAGACAAGTTCTTTCTACAAGGTTACATTGTCCTATAGCATCCTGTTCTCGGAGATAAGTTCTTTCTACAAGGTTACACTGTCCTATAGCATCCTGTTCTCAGGGACAATTTCCTCTTACAAAGTTACATTTGTGCTGATCTATAGAATGGCTACATGCATACGTGCCTAAAAAAAAACCAAAACACTTACAGTATTTGCTAACTCATGCTTATCCTAAGAGTGGCTTAATTATGTCAAGCAAACCTTCAAGCCCTACTCAGCCTTATTCCTTAATTCAATCCCCCCTTTTCTTTATGCTATTGCAAATTCTATTGCAAATTCTTGTTTACAGTCCATAATACATGTACTTGTTAAGCAACAGTCCGTACTTTCCACCACATCCAAAGGTTGAGAGTAGTCAGCAGTAGGGCTACAGGAATCAGCACTAGTACAGGATGCACTAGGAAGTTGAAAAACTGTGCAGCAGTCGGAGATTTTAGTGAGGTATTTAGAAAAATGTCCCACCAATGGAGTTCCTCGATGGTTGTGATGATGTTCCTTATTTCCAGAGTATCATGCTGGACTTGCCATAATGTTTGTTTAGAAGTTTCTTTCACTTTCTTTAGCAGTGCTATAATGTCTGGGTGGGAAAGCATTTTCTTAAGGACATTAATGTCCATTCCGTACATCATTGTACAGCATGTAATTGTCAGAGATCAACTGAGAGGTAGTTATAGGAACAGAATAGTTAAAATCACAACCTTGTATCTTGGTAAAATTACAAACACAAAAGTTAGTTCCACTTGTTTCTTCTTCACAAGTATCAATACTAACACAAACACAACTAGTCCTTATACAGGCACATCCTTTTCCTACATAATACACTTGTGATTGAGCATGTTCCGAGGGAAGCATCTCAAAAGTACATGTACTGTCCTCTGTGTCTAAGCACAGATCTTTGTTTTCAATTACCGCATTTTAACAAACATATCCTAGTTGTTCCTTTATTTTGATTGCAGTGAAGGTGGTCAGTAGCACTTGGAATGGTCCGTTCCACTTCTCTTCCAGTGGATCGCCTGAAAAATTATTAATATAAACCCAATCTCCAGGGCTAAAGGGATGGATAGGATGGTCCAATCCCTTAACTCTGATTCCTAAGACATTCTTATTGATTTTCTCTAATTGTTTTCCCAAAGAAATAACATATTTTTGCAAATAGGAACTACCCAACTGGTTTAAATCTTCTCCTTTATATTCTGTCTGGTATGGTCTCCCATATAATATTTCAAAAGAGCTTAGGTTCTCTTTAGCTCTTGGCTTTACACGTAGTCTGAGCAGAGCTATGGGTAATGCTTGATACCAATACAAATTCGCTTCTTGACATATTTTGGCTATCTGCTGTTTTATCATGTGATTCATTTTTTCTATATGGGGTGTGTAACTGCCAATCAATTCCCAATAGTTTGCTAACTTGTTGTACTACTTGTGCACAGAAGTAAGCACCTCTATCTGATGAGATGACTGTAGGTACCCCAAATCGAGGTATTATCTCGGTCAATAACACTTTAGTCACTTCTCTTGCCTTGTTTGTTCTACAAGAAAAAGCTTCTGTCCATCCAGAAAAGGTGTCTGTAAGTACCAATAAGTACTTGTACCCCCCTTTTCTTGGGAGTTCAGAAAAATAGATTTGCCAATGGTCTCCTGGTACATTTCCTTTCCCAATAGTTCCTAACTGTACTCAATTACCTGTGTTGGGGTTGTTTCTTAAACATATTTCACACTGATGAGTCACTTGTTGAACAGTTGTATATAAATTCTTACCTATCCATTTCTGACTCAAAAATTTATATAACAAATATGCTCCCCAATGTGTCTTATCATGTTCTTCTTTAACAAGTCCCCACACTAGTTTGGCAGGTATAATAATTATACCATCACTCAAATGAGCCCATCCCCTGGAAGGAACTTGTCCTCCTAATTCTTGTATGAACTCCTCATCTAATCTAGAATATTCAATGCCCTCCTGGTCATCCAGGTCTTTATTTCTGTTGTCTGGAATTAAGGCTAAATTTTGTTCTTTCCATGTTCCTTCTGCTGCCTGTTTAGCCTCATAGTCAGCCAATCTGTTACCTCTTTTTTGGTGAGTGTTACCCCTCAGATGTCCTCAACAATGCATGATGGCGACTCTAGCTGGTAACTGTACTGCCTCCAATAGGCGAAGTATTTCTTCTGCATGTTTGATCTGTTTTCCTTGCACAGTAAGAAGTCCTCGTTCCTTTCAGACTGCTCCATGGGCATGAACAACTCCAAAGGCATATTTAGAGTCTGTCCATATATTTATCTTTTTCCCTTTTGCAAATTTCAGAGCCCTAGTCTGTGGGAAACCTCGGCAGGTCTGGGGGATCGAAATGTGAGCCTTAGCATCGACCTTGAGCAGACATCTGTGTATCCTTGAAGAGGCCTGAGAGTCCTGAGAAGAAGGGAGTAAATAAGATTAAGGACCTGTCAGGCTGCCAGCAGAGGAAAGTTACTGAAGTTACAGCAGAGAACGAAGAAGGAAGAAGTCATCCAGTCATGAACTGTGAACCAATTATACATGGACACACGTTCCTAAGAAAGATATAAAAGAGTTTGTTAAAACAATAAAGTTGGGTCTTTTGGGCTCTTGCTCACGAAGGTGTGTGTGTTGTTGTGGCCATCTCAACAGTGACACTAGTCAAGGCAATAATCTCAGCCTTTTGAGCTGATGTCCCGGGAGGCAACGGTTGGGATTCAAATACATTATTTGTTGTGGTCACTGCATATCCAGCCTTATAGATACCTAGTCAGACAAAGCTGCTTCCATCCGTAAACCAGGAGTCCTGTGCGTCTTCCAGGGGTTCTTCTTTCAGATCTGGTCTGCTGAAGTACACAGTCTCTATTGTTTCCAAACAGTCATGTGCCAGTGGTTCAGCTGTTGCTCCACTAAGGAAAGACGCTGGGTTCACAACGTTAGTCACCTCAATTTTAACGTCATCCAATTCAGCCAGGATGGCCTGGTATTTTAAAAACCTGGATGGGGAAAGCCAGTGATTCCCTTTCTGTTCTAACAGTGGATACCATATGTGAAACTAATACTGTCATGTTCTGGCCCAAAGTAAATTTCCAGGCTTCCTCAAGATTTAGTATTATGGCTGCTACTGTTCGTAAACATCCTGGCCATCATAGACTCATAGAATCATATGGGGTTGGAAGGGACCTCTGGAGATCATCAAGTCCAACCCCCCCACCGGAGTGGGTCTACCTAGAGCAGGTTGCACAGGATCTTGTCCAGGTGGTTTTTGAATGTCTCCAGAGAAGGAGATTCCACCACCGCTCTGGACAGCCTGTTCCAGTGCTCTGCCACTCTCACAGTAAAGAAGTTCCTCCTCATGTTTAGTTGGAACTTATACTCAAGTTTGTGCCCATTTCCTCTTGTCCTGTCACTGGGCACCACTGAAAAAAGACTGGCCCCGTCCTCCTGACACCCTCCCTTTAACTATTTGTAAGCATTGATCAGTTCCCCCCTCAGCCTTCTCTTCTCAAGACTAAAAAGACCCAAGTTCCTCAGCCTCTCTTCATAAGAGAGATGCTCCAGGCCCTTAATCATCTTTGTGGCCCTTTGCTGTACCCTCTCCAGCAGTTGCCTGTCCTTCTTGAACTGAGGGGCCCAGAACTGGACGCAGTACTCCAGATGGGGCCTCACCAGGGCAGAGTAGAGGGGCAGGATGACCTCCCTCGACCTGCTGGCCACACTCTTCTTGATGCACCCCAGGCTGCCATTGGCCTTCTTGGCCACAAGGGCACATTGCTGGCTCATGGTCATCCTGTTGTCCACCAGGACTCCCAGGTCTTTCTCCTCAGAGCTGCTCTCCAGCAGGTCAGTCCCCAACCTGTACTGGTGCAGGGGGTTATTTCTCCCCAGGTGCAGCACCCTACACTTGCACTTGTTAAATTTCATTAGGTTTCTCTCCACCCAGCTCTCCAGTCTGTCCAGGTCTCGCTGGATGGCAGCACAGCCTTCCGGGGTGTCAGCCACCCCTCCTAGTTTTGTCATCAGCAAACTTGCTGAGGGTACTTTCCATCTCTTCATCCAGGTCATTGATGAATATATTGAAGAGGACTGGACCCAGTACTGACCCCTGGGGAACACCACTTGTTACAGACTTCCAGCTGGACTCCGTGCCCCTAATCACAACCCTCTGGG
>QJSC01028685.1:0-70665 GCA_003697955.1 Calidris pygmaea | reverse complement strand
ATTAAAAAAGCAGGCTCCATTATTCCTTTAAGTAACACCTCAGGTCTCTGAGCAGACATCTAGACAGCTACTCTGCTGGTCATGAGAGAGAGGCATGGATAAACCAACTGCAGTGTCACTTAAAAGTGACCAAGGAATTGCAAACCAATTAGGGTTGGAAGATGCCCCATCAGTGGAAGCTTTTACTGAAAGCACTTTCGCAAGTTCCCCGTGGCATTTTTGGTTAAAAGAATGACGTTTCTTGGAGTTTTCCCACGGTAAACATCCAACTCGGTTAGGCAGAAGAAGCAGTACTGCTGCCTGACATAGCCAGCGTTTGTCCAAAAAGCAGTGAATAATAAAATGCAGAATAAATGCACACCATGAACACAAGTGAACGTAATGGTTCGTCCTTTGCTCCCAACTCTAAGTTTCCGGCTCTTCTAGGAGGCTTTAACGTATTTTGGGTGCTCACAAGTCCCACTTGGTGCAGCACACAGGCCTTCTCGGTGGCCTGTGAGGGCCTGGAAGCGCGCTGGTCCCCGTTTCACAGTAAAGGAGCTAAGGACACCAGGTGACCTGCAGAGTCAGACAGTGTCTGCATGGCCGTGTCCCCTGCTTCCACCCAGGGCAGGGAGCTTTCCCCTTTCGAGACATCACCCCCAGGCAGCAGGAGGTGTCCTCCAGCTCCTGCTGATGGAGGATGGGATCCCTGACAAGCACTTCCCCCATCCCAGCTGTAGCACCCTCCAGGCACAGCACAACCTGCACCCTCCCGGCCACCTTTCCAGCCAACACCTCTCAGCAGCCTCTTGAGATGTACCCTGGAGGCCTGAAACTCCGGATGAGACATAGAATCATAGAATGGTCCAGGCAGGAAGGGACCTCCAAAGGTCATCTAGTCCGACCCCCCCGCAGTCAGCAGGGACACCCCCAACTAGACCAAGTTGCCCAGGGCCTCGTCGAGCCTCACCTTGAATATCTCCAGGGATGGGGCCTCAACCACCTCCCTGGGCAACCTGTTCCAGAGCTCCACAACCCTCACAGTAAAGACCTTTCTCCTGATCTCCAATCTAAATCTGCCTCCCTCCAGCTTAAAGCCATTACCCCTCGTCCTGTCACTGCAGGCCTTCGTAAACAGACTCTCCCCAGCCTTCCTGTAGGCTCCCTTCAGGTACTGGAAGGCTGCTATTAGGTCTCCCCAGAGCCTCCTCTTCTCCAGGCTGAACAACCCCAGCTCCCTCAGCCTGTCCTCGTAGCAGAGGTGCTCCAACCCCCTGATCATCCTTGTGGCCCTCCTCTGGACCTGCTCCATCAGGTCCATATCTTTCCTATATTGAGGGCTCCAGACCTGCACACAATATTCCAGGTGAGGTCTCACCAGAGCAGAGTAAAGCAGAAGAATCATCTCTCTGGACCTGCTGGCAATGCATCTTTTGATGCAGCCCAGGATGCGATTGGCCTTCTGGGCTGCAACTGCACACTGCCTGCTCATGTCCAGCTTCTCGTCCACCAGCACCCCCAAGTCCCTTTCCTCAGGGCTGATTTCTAATACCTCACCCCCTGGTCTGTACTGATGGTGAGGATTGTTCCGGCCCAGGTGCAGAACCTTGCACTTGTTCTTGTTGAACCTCATGAGGTTCACCTGGGCCCATCTGGGAGCTCCTTACCAGGCCAGTCCTCGAGACTGTACTTGTTTAAAGGAGTAGACTGAAGTGGTCTGGTTAATGTGCTGTAACACAACTTCCCATTTCAATAACTGCCTTTGTTACGCCAGCAGTAGAATTACAAATGTGTATCTTCTTTTGGTTGCCCCCTTATTCATCACCACAGTGCTAGGTGTGTGTTTGCCACCACATCAGTGTGATTCTTCTTCCTCCGGGGAACTCAATGGGAGCAACTGCTGCTCGGGCATAAAATTCCCTCTAAAAAGCCCTGGCACCCTGACTTGGACAGCAGAGATAGAAGAGGAAGAATAGAGCAACAAGAATAACAATGATAAGGAAAATAATTTTGTTCTGATTCTTTTGCACTCAGTTGTAGGGCTGCTTCTTCCAAATGAAGCTTTCACTATGAGGGCTGCAGAGAAGATGAGCCGGTTGGCAGCACAGTCACACTGCAAACAAGGGACAGGAAGGTATACAAGAAGTTGCATATCCATATATATCATACATATATACACACGCACATATATATAATATCCATAGCAATCATACAATATATTGTCCTCCATATAAAATGGAAGGTATAGAAGAGAAATGGATTGAGTGAATTTTTTAATAACAGAAGATTGTCTCTGCAATATATTAAAGCTTTGTTTCCCTGTTCATAATCCATTTTATCTCAACGCTTAGTAAAACTTCCTAATTCAAGTCTGTATTTTGCCACTTATGCTCGTAATGTGACTGGTAAATACTGCTCAGGAGCCTTTTACTATTATGGATTACAAATTAGCAACACTTTTTTTGCAAACTCCAAGTGAATAAAATCTTTCCGTCTTCATTGCTCCTCAAAAATAAAGATTGATGATGAAAATCTACTAAAAAGTTGCGGTACAAACTGGTGGAAGAGGAAGGCATAGTTTTTCTGGCAGAATGGGCAGGGGGATTGGTTGCCAGTTCCAGCTCCTGGTAAATCCAGCCTGGGCTGGAAAAGGTCTGAGCTGAAGAGATCTGCGCTGAGTGGCGGATGGGAAGGGGGTGTCTTTGCTGCTGTGTCAGAGAGGGACCGAGGAGCAGCACGAGGGGAAAGCAAGAAGGGATTGCCAATGAGCACATATTCCTGCACCAAAAAAATATGTTAGATCAGGTATCTCTGCAGCAGATTCAAAGTGTTATTGCTAAAAGGTTCCTTGCCCTGAGGGAGACTTATTGGGACTATTTGCCAAATGGAAATGGGCGGTTGAACCGTACCCAAGCGCAGTGATGGAGATCGCTATCGCATCTGTTGGCAGTTTCATCCCTGTCATGGCCAGGTGCCCAAGCGAAACATCACGCAGGGACATAATTCTCGCAGCAACGTTGCCACTTAATATTGCAGAGTGACCAGTGGTCTCATAAAGACGGGCAAAAAGTGCTGACTTTTAGAAAGAAAGGCCGTTGGTTCTTCCAGCAGCCATTTCTTCATGGCTCTGCATAAAATGTTAATGCCATGACATTTGTCGAAGGCTTAAATCATCCTAATGAAACAGGAACCCTTAGTGAACTAATTCATCCCAGCATGTTCCACTGCAGATCTTTTATTAGTAGTTTTAAGAAAATGAAACTGTAACAAGAAAAAATCTGTCATTTGCCAGTGAGAATTAACCATATGCAGTTTTATCTGTTTGTTTAAGAACTTGCATAGTGCTCATCACACATTATCTGAACTCAGGCCCAGTATTTAGAAATGCAAACTAGTTGCATTTGGGTAAATATAAGAACAAAGCCTGAAAGACGAAGAGCTAATTAGGTGCAGTTTTTCTCAGTGTCTCTGAACTTACACACAATTTCTGGGAAATTAATGTATTCACACAGGCAAGTAAAACTGGATGCATTTCTCCTACCACTTCAAAGAAGTGTAAGGTAATAAAAGTTTTTGCATTATGTATAAAAAGATGCACCTCAAATTTGTCTTTTGAGAGAGTTAGAGGTAAACAGACCAAGGTAAACAGATTCCAAGGTATTTAATAAAACATTACTTTGCTATTAGTAGGATTTGTATGTTTCTTGGTTTTTTTCCTTTTCTGTGCAAAAATACACTTCAGAAATCTTCAGGACACTGCTGAGATTAAAACTTGGGAAACCCTATTAAAATGATCGCTATTTATCAAATAAATGCACCTGTTATTATAAAGGTTTTTACCAAGTCTCCAGTGTAACAATTTAACTAAAAACCAAACAAATATGCAGAGCGAGAACAGATGAAGGGCCCTCCAAAAATAAGACCATCACAGTTTCACTCCCAGCCACCTGCAATCCTCTTGGTGAGTCTGCACACTTGCTATCTGTGAAGTGAAATGTCAAACAAAATGCACCAAGAAAAGCCAGCAGCACATAAATGTACATGCATATACGTTCACAAATGGGAGTCCCCAGGCTAGTTTTACACACGTGTGTGTTCACATGTGTGCATATAAAAGAGTGTATGTGTAACTAAAGTTACAGTTATACATATTAGGATCATAGAATCATTCAGGTTGGAAAAGACCTTGGGATCATCATGTCCAACCATCAAGCCTACTCTACAAAGTTCTCTCCTACACCATATCCCCCAACACCACATCTAAACAACTCTCAAACACATTCAGGGATGGTGAATCAACCACCTCCCAGGGCAGCCTATTCCAGTGTCTGACCACTCTTTCTGTGAAGAATTTTTTCCTAATTTCCAGTCTAAACTTACCCTGTTGCAGCTCGAAGCCATTCCTTCTCATTCTGTCATTAATTACCTGTGAGAAGAGACCAGCACCAACCTCTCTACAGTGTTCTTTCAAGTAGTTGTAGAGAGTGATGAGGTCTCCCCTCAGCCTCCTCTTCCTCAAACTAGTCAGTCCCAGCTCCTTCAATCACTCTTCATAAGATTGATTCTCCAGGCCCTTCACCAGCTTTGTTGCCCTCCTCTGCACCCGTTCCAGCACCTTGAGATCTCTCTTGTATTGAGGTACCCAAAACTGGACACAACACTCCAGGTGTGGCCTCACCAGTGCTGAGCACAGGAGGACAATCACCTCCCTACTTCTGCTGGTCAAATTGCTGTATAACATTATGAATATCAAATCTTCTCACAGAAATTTGCTGTAAGGGCTGGGCGGTGTGAGGAGATGAACGCACAATTGCTATGTAGACTCTCATAGGTGAAAGTTTAACGAAACTGTCCCAGCAACCAACCAGAACAGTTATAGGAAGGGAAGCCCATCGGGCTACAGTGAGAGATGAGGGGGAAGCTGACACAATAAATCAGTGCCCACGTCATGCTGTAGACATTGCTTTAGCAGGAAGGGATTCTTTCTACAGCAAACGTGGAGTCAGTTGAACGAAATGCCTTGGAAACAGATGCTCGGCTTTTCCCTCGCAGAATGCTGAAATTCAGCTTTCCAGAGCTAGTGGGCACAAGTCAGGTGCAGAAGTAATAAGAGCAATCTGTCCCTGAGAGGAGCCCTTCGGGCTGTCTGCTGAGCAGGTTGGTGGCATCACCTCAGGCACACTGGCTCCACAAGCTGCATGTCAAGCGGGTGGCAGAGCCAGCAGGGGAAACAGAGAAAGCAAGCAGACCACAGTGCTGCAGTTAAGTTAGTGGGACCAGCCAACCCACACCTGAAAATCTGGGTCACTCTTTTTCATTCTGCCGGGCATATTTCTGAAAAAAAACGTGGGTATGACTCCATCCATACTCCCACAGCTCCCACTGTTGATCTCCCTCTCACCACCGGCAAACCCTAAATCTTACTTAGAAGATGAGATCTTTAATCTTGGACCAAGTGAAACATCTTTTTTGATCTAAAGACTTACAGGGGAAGAATTAAATTAAATCCCTGCCTGCCCTGGCCCAGCACCTAAATCTTACAAATTGCAAATGTTCCCTCTTGATCTCCTTCCATGGCGTTTCTCGGAAAATAAATTATTTTATTTCTACAAGTTTAATGCCCACCAACTTCACTCTTGGTATCTCTCAAGAGATTGTTTAGACCGACTTACACTGAAGGGTCAGTTTGAGCTCCAGAGTAACACTGCTAATATGTCGGTGAAGGACAGCAGTTGAGTGATGAACTATAAAGCAAATCTATACGCTTGCTCACTAAGTGAGAATATATGCCGTTTCTTACTACTCTGCAAGACTTCTGTATCTAAGAAGTGCAGTTCTGCTGAGTTTTAACATCTTGTTTTAATTTGCATAAGGAACACTGCTACCCTACAGCCTCATAAGAATTTCAAAGGCTTTTGCAGAGCAGCTGAACTGAGTACGAGTGCCCGCGTTTGCCCAAAGGCATTAAAGTCCTCACTTGGGGAATCCATGCACCAGCCAAGCCAGGTATGGAGCAAAGGGTATACTGCTTACATGCACGTAGACACACGCCTACACACATGCAGCAACTACTAATGCCTCATGGCTCTGGCCACCCGATTGTTTTCTTCTAGGAGACAACTCCCTTGGGCCACACAGTGAATAAATACCCTTCTAAAGACTGGCAATACCTCTCCTCCCATACCTTTTTTTAACTAAAAGTTATAAAGCATCACTCTATACAAAGTAATAACATGATCTTCATAATAAACATAATAAAAATAATGACAATTAAAGGAGGAAGGAACAGAGATACTATATCCTAGTTGCTAGATGATGCAGAGGAGTTAAGAATGTTATCTAGATGAAGAATGAAAAAAATTTTTTACATTACAGCTTTTTTATGCTTCTGATATTGGAGATGGATCCCTATTACTAATAAACTTTGTTTGCAGAAGAAGTAGATACGATGAATATCTAGCAAAAGAAAATTGCTCACTACACATACAAAACTTGGGTTGAATTGTGAACGAGGAAGTGCCAGAGCAACTTCCATGTGTGGCTGCTGGAGCAGATTGCTGTTTCAGCAGAATTCAGTCACTGCTAGTCACACTTCAGTGTTGCCTAGCATGTAAGACCCAAAAATGCCTTGAGGATAGCTATCCTTATCCTATCTTGGTGGCAGAAAGAGAAGTGAATGCTATCAAGATTAATACAACTGAGAAGGAAAGGAATCAATCAAAGGCTGGGTCTCCTCAACTTATTGCTCCCTGTGGCTCTGCAGGGCCCACAAAAGGCATGGACACACCGCAGGGGCACAGTAACTCTGACACATCACACAGTGCAACACGTCAGAAGAGCTTCCTGTACTTTGAATGATCCTTCTGTTAGAGGCAACCCCTTGCTGAAATCCAGGTTTGTGGCTGTGACTGTCAGAAAGCGGAGAGTTCTGTGTATCAGGCTTGGGGATGCTTTAGACCTGAAATTGTGGTTTGTCCTATTTTAGTAGTTTCCTAACACTCCCTTTTCCGTCCGAATTCTCCAGTGATTCAATAATAAATGCAGAAAGTATTTTAAAGCTCCTGAAGCCTTCCTCTTTTTATTTTAGTTTTGTAGGCTGGGACGTAACTGCCCATAAATAATGACGTGATATATCAAAGAATAGCTGCCAGCTCCTGCAGAAGCCCTCTACTGAACTAAAAGGATGAATAACACAAAGTAATCAAAATAAAACAACTGCAGGGGGAGGCTGTATATAAACTGCAGGACCCAGAAGTGCAGCCCAGTCCCTGGGTGTGGTGTAATTCTGATCATTTCAAACTATTTTGGGTTGCAAAGCCTCCTGCCTCCGCATCAGCACAAGCTTCAGGTGGGAAGGAAAACCTACCTCTGCTTTCACTGGAGTCAAGCCTGTGGGACAAGGGAATGGGACCTCTGTTGCTCCATAAACTGCAGCACAGGCACAACACAAGCTCCTTAGGTTAGAAGATACTTGCAAGCGTGATGTGTATCTCTTGCATGCAGATTGTTCTGTCTGTTCATGGCATTTGTAAATAAACACAGCAACACATTTGAAAATGTGTGTATGTTGAAAGTAAGGGCAAAAGGGGTGGGTAAACCTCAGGTTTATGCAGCTGAACAGCTCTAGTGTAGTTGTAATAAGCCAGAAATAGGCCAAATGTGTGTGTGTGCAATTTATTACCTTTATCAACCTCAACGAAGCCTGAGCAACTGTTCCGCCTTCGTGGCTGGGGAAATGCACAGCCCTTGGCTGACACGAAGGGCAGCTATTAGAAGAAGACCCTATGTGTTCCACTCTGCAAGTGTTTATTCTAGAAAAGAACCTTTACAAGATAAGCATTTTCTGAAATCACGTTTGGCCCCCTTGCACAGATAAGGTGTAGAATGTTTGTTCATCTTAATACAAAATATTAGATCAATTATCTCAGTGTTTCCAGTCTGAAGGTACTACTCCCTACAACCGCACACTACAAAACCTGCATTTCAACAAAAGCACACTTGCTTGTATGGGGCTGTTGGAAAGCAAAGGTTTCTCTAATGCTGTTTAGATCAGCTGTCATTTTCTGCCTCGATCACAGGAGTCATCTATTGGGAAAAATCATCACTGGCAGGAATAACTGTTGAACTGCCTTATCTTCTGCTGTGTCTGCATGGAGACTGGATATACCAGCTAGAAAAAAAACCAACAATTGTATCCAGGGTCCCAGGCCTTAACCAACTTGAAGTCTGGACAGGAGTCTTGCTGCACTGAATCTTTTACGTTTTAAAAGAGGGGTCAGTCTGAGTCCTGGCACAGGCAGAAACTTAAGAGAGAACAAAGGCATCTTGGGTAGAAAGGAGTACAATGGTTCAGAGATGGCATTCCCAACACCCTGGGAGATGTGCAGCACTAGCTGTCTTCAGGAACGCTGAAGGGTTAAGAAGGTCCACCATCCTTCCTACTGGCTGGATATGGATATAAACTGCTAGAGATATAACCTGGTCAACTGCAGCCCTCCTCTAATGGGGAAAAAGTGCCACGGGTAGCAATCTTCTATAACAATAGTAAGTTCATAAAACAATACTGTTTTGTTTATAAAATGCCAGTAAGTCTGTTAACATTTAATTAATTAACTCTTATGGTCTTGACTTCCCCCAGCTTATTATCAGTATCACATACTTCATGCTGGCTGTGATTTAGCACCAGAAATCTCATGCATGGGAACCACAGAAGGAAACATGCTTCCTTCTGCTTGTAAGTTGCAATTTCAGATTCTAGAAAGTATTTGCTCCTACTTCACTCTGTATTGCAAATATTCTTGAGGAAAATCACAGTTAGCTGTAGTCCTACTTCAGATTTAGCAAGTACTCATGGAACTTATGTTGAAATTTTGGTCAAAAAAACTCTGGCTGAACATTTTCCGGCAATTTGGGGTATAATCTAAATGAAGAGTCTGATTTTAAAAGAATATTCAAGTAGTCTTTGTAAAATGACATAGCTGGCCAAGGACAGCATGGCAAAGTGTCTGCCCTGAAATGAATGCATGACTTTTGCCAGGGTCAGTGTGATTTACAGCATGAGGTTCCTGGTCAAGCTCACCAATTCTTGGGGTTGTGGAGGCTCATCAAGCCTCTCATTCCCCAAAGACCATGCAGGTGCTACTTCATAGCTAATCTCTTTCTTATTCCTACACAGATCTCATCTATACAGTACAAACCACTGTGTAATATTTCATTAGAATGTCATTAATAGAGTGGTATTTGGATGCTAAGGCTCTTTTTTAATTGACTTGGTGTCTAGTGACCTTTAACTGTTTTCTTAATTCCTGAGTTGCATCTCATTATCAAAAGACAGAAGGAAATGAAGGGGAAACCATTAGAGAAATCTGAAGTGGCGTTTGGGGAAGAGATTAACAATACGCACATGAATTTGATGGCTCTTAAAACACCCACCAGAAAAACAGCTGAGATTTTGTTTATTGTTAACTATTAATACTGTTGCTGTTGCAGCTGGACTCAAGAACCTCTGAAAACTGTTGGAGGTTTTGAGCAGCCATGGTAAGCCTTTTTTTCTTTAAAAACAATCCCACTTGATTTATTCTGAAGAATAAATTAAGTGGAGTGGGCTTGCTGAGTGCTATGCAGTTTGGCCTTTTGATTATGTGCTTGAAAAAAGGTAGTGTTTTAAAAATAGGTAGTGTAATGTGAAGGTTGGCCTTTTCTCCCCTATGTGGAACATGTCTGAGTCTTAAATAGCACACTGAAAGAAAGCTAATGATACTGTTTTACCCAAAGCGTGTGCATCTCTGATGCATTTTGTTCGCCATACAGAGAGTTACTACTACAATTCTCTCTCCCTCTCCTCCTCCCTTTCCATTTTCTGTGGTAGGGAGGAGATTTCATTAGAGCAGGAGTGTTTGCATTTCATTCTCATCTCTGTTACTGACTCATTAATAAGTTGTTTCCACATCATGCACATGTCTGTTTCGCAAAGAGTATCTTCAACTTCTATAAAATGTTAAGAAATACAAAATTGGACTGAGCTACATTAGAATTCTGTATATCTCACTTTAAAAGTCAGCTTATCATTGACTTCAGAGAAATGCTGAAGTGTACAGAGTAGGTTTTATAATGGTTGTTAGAAGATCAGGAAAAAGAAATTCCTAGCTTTTACCACTAGGACTTCAAGAAAATGCAACAGACAGCATCAATCAGCTACTCAGTTGGATAGTGAATTTAACCCAGCCATAAAATAAGTAAGGTTTAAATTTTTGTCTTGCAAGTCTCAGAAAGTGCAGGATGGCTTACTGAAAAGCAGTTATTTTATCTATTGTAACTAGAGGAGCTTCAATTTTCTTGCTGGAAGAACCTACATACTTCTAGTGTGCATTACTATAGTTCAAGAATCCTGTTGGCTAAAGTGTGTATATTTTGCAAATCAAAACTTCAGGGAAGAATAAAAATAGCTAGCCTTCATGAGTGGAGCTAGAACACAGTCATTAAAATAATGCACTGTTATACACAGTGACATTTCTGATGACATTTGTTCTAAAATCCCCAAAGAATCTACCCACTTCTGCCAAAAGAAAAGAATAAGATTTCCATATATCCTCCTGTGAGTTTCTTTTATCTTCCTCAGGAGAATTCAACATTATTAAGTCTTGCCTGCAACATAAACATTTTGTAGTTTTTAATAAATTACTGCTTAAATTTATGCATTGTGTTTAGAATAATCCTTTATACTGCGCTCTCACTCATTTTACAGTCAAAACAATGGGGGGGAGGACATTTATACTCTGTAGGCATGTGCACTTCTATAACAATAGTTACTCATAAATGTAATATGATGTATACAAGAGTGATAAGCTTACATATTCTAGGTCAATTATAGTAGAATGTCAGAAGAAGGCGTAGAATTCTTTTTTGTGTATAAGATCACACACAGGAGTCACACCAGTGCCATGTGAAAAGCTTGTCTAAAGAGCCCTCCTGTCATCTGAAAATAGCTTAGCACTCATCATCCATGTGCACAGCCAGCTCTCAGATCCGGGAAAAATACACCCCAATCCACAATTGGAGAACCGTCTTTCATTTTGCATGAGGTTTAGAAATATATTCGTGGAACAAAACTTGAATGAAAGTCTTGTGCCGCTCTTGACATAAGTAGGCCAGTTTTAATAAAATGATATCGTGAACATGAGGCTCTGTGCCAAAATCCTGACTTGAAAAGGCTAAAAATGTCACTTCTTCCCCTTCATCACGGAGTCATAATTTCACAGCTGCACTTTCAGTTTTTAAACCAGGGAGTCACTTTCTCCCAACCTTTTCTGAATTCGATTAATGGACTAACAAAAATTTTAAAGTCAGGAGGGAGTGGAAGTACACAGCTCATTGGCAGCACAGTATTTAAAAATAGCCATAACTCATGGAAGTTTGACAAGAGGGGAAGAATAAGGTCTGATTCTGCAACCAGAAAAAAAAAAAAGAAAACATTGTCATTTGCTTAGCTAAAATACAAGATCAAATCATTACATGACACTTCCAAAGAGCGTCAGTGTATTCAATACAAACTACATTTGTCTTAACAACAACAGCCGAAAATAGAAGTAATTGTAACTGTGGTTTGCTTCAAGGTTGGCTTGTGTAGCAACCTTAGTAAAGCCATATTCTTCTCAAATTCATATGCACCCCAGTGTGCAGACGAGGTTTGTGAGACAGTAGGAGATGATCTGTCCCTGTGTTTGGTGAACCTCAGGTTAAAAAGCTCACAGCGTGAAGCTTGTAGGCTCAAGCCCTGCTCAGAATATGTTTTGGAAAAGGCATGCTCACTTGTAGAGTTAAGCAGTCACATGTGAGCATTGTGACCCAGGCTCAAGAAAGAGTCGGTTCCTAGAAAAATCATGAAGTTCTTTTCATTTGCAAGAACGACTACAAAAGCTAAGTGTTGGTATCTCAGTTTGCTCTATGGGTCACATTCAGATTTGCCTCCACTTTAGAAAAGCACTAAAGACCTGTGTCTTACTCACCTCTGGAGCCTGAAGCACTCAGCAAATGCTCTAAGCTCATCACAGCCTGAACAGCAATCTTCTTGGAATAAAAACACATCCTCTCCCATCATAAAGCAATAGAGCTAACACTGTTAGAATGAGACTGAAATTGGTCTGGTATCAGTGACTAAGCATTGCATTTATCAGTGTTGACAGTCTGTTCAAAGAAAGGGGCTAGTGGAGCTGGTTTCTTGTTTCTTTCTGTTGTCTTCCCGGCGACTCCATATTCCCCAAACTATTTATACCAACATCCAAGAGAGCCGGAATACTGGAACTGTGCTACTAAGTTCCTTCAGTCCCGATCTCTTCATTGAACTTAAAATGGAAAATTAATTTTCTTTAAATGCTGAAACACATCTTTGTCATAAAATCTAATGCAATTGTGGATACAATTCCAATTGATGACAACAGTTCTCCACCATCTTCATCCTCATTAAGACAACTGGAAGACAGGAACAGCTGGACTCTATGTGGCCCTCATTTGCATCTGGGTAGTTTGGGTGCCACAACTGCACTTCAAAACTATTTAAAATATGAACATTTCAGAACAGACCAAAGGATCACCACAGACTTCCTGAGTGTGTTCCTCTGAAGACAGATTTACAGACTGCTCCAGATCATCATGTGACCCCACACGGGATTATATGAAACCACCTTGTTTCCAGTCCATATGGTGTTACGCTTAATAAGATGAAAAGAAGCAGACTGTAAAACCATTATCTACTTCTGGTATAATCTGATTAAGGATAAAGGTTTGTGTGTGGTATCTGCAAACCTAGCTGTAAACTCATAATGTACTTTAGTCAGCAACTGAATTAGTCAAATTGTCTCTGCCTTTGGGAAATTTTATTCTTATAAACTCAGAAACTCTGTAGATAAAAGAAGCTGAATCTCTTCTTTTTGTTTAATAACTGAAATTAGCAGAAGGGTTAGTTAACAGCACTTACCTGTGTACCTTGATGCTCCTTACTGCACAAACAACTCCAGATTATATTATTTTTACGTAATATAGTTATCAAAAGATTCTTTTTAACTCATTAAGAATAAAATTGAAAACAAAAATCCTAGAGTAAATTTCTTTCCTGTTTGATGGCTTTGAATGTTTCTTTTTTCTTTCATTGTGCACAACCTACATTGATTTTTTTTGCTACAGTTCTTAAACAAAGAAAAGAAAACCATGAACAATCAGTTCATATAGTTAACACTGATATTATTGTAATTTAATACTTTAGGGCACTATAACATTATGATGCTTTCAGTATCTGCTTACTGAGCTAAGCTTCATTCAGAATATAAGTGATATTTTGGATCATCTATTTCTGTAGGTATGCCTATACTAAGTTGCCCTTTGTTCAGGAGAATGTAAAACTTGTCTAAGACCATTCCTGCGTCAAGAAACACATGTCTTTCCCCATTGTCTAAGTATTTTGTCGTCTGAAGATGAAAGACTTCAACCACTAAGTAGCACTTCAGGGAGTTTGTCACAATTTCAATCCTGATTTAACTAGTCCTCTTCCTACCTAGTCTAACCAACTGGATGAGAAGCCAGATCACAGACTTACAGAATGGTAGGGGTTGGAAGGGACCTCTGGAAATCATCTAGTCCAACCTCCCTATCCTAGTGTGATGGATGTATGCTTGAACTGTTATATCTCACAATTTGAGTTGTATTTTATAAAAGGCACTCCAGCAGAAACCACCCAACCCAACGGACTGCAAAAAACTGGGCAAGTGGTGACTGCAGTGGTAACCCAAGCTGACCTGGCTTTGGAGCCCAATAACTCCACACAAAATGCTGCCTCTCCTGTGCTGAATGACCATGGTAACAGATGGAGTCCAAGTCATGGACTAAATGAAGACAATGGACATTTATGGACGCTTGATGAGGGTGGTCCATAAAGTAAGGGAAGGATATAGACGTGTTTAACAAAGCATGGGAAGAAGGCTGGTGGCTGATGAAGATCTGTTGGGTAGTGGAAGACCTGAGAATAATGCAAATGATACAGAACAGGAGGTGGAGATTGTGCTGGGTCTGGCTGGAATGGAGTTAATTTTCCTCACAGCAGTCCCTAAGGTGCTGTGTTTCAGATTTGTTACTAAAACTGCCTTGACAGCATGCTAATGTTTTGACTATTGCCAAGCAGTGCTCACACAGTGTCAAGGCTTTCTCTCCTCCTCATGCTGCCACCTTCCCCTCCTGTGGACAAGAAGTTAACAGGGAACACAACGGGGAGAGCTGACGTGAACTGACCACAAAAGATTTCCAACACCATATAATGTCCTGATCTGCAACAAAAGCTCAAGGAAAGGAGGAGGAAGCAGCAACACTCATGGTTAAGGCCGTTGTCCTCCACTTGCCAGGCAGCCCTCACATGGGTTGAGGATGTGCGCTCCAGCAAGTGGCTGAACATCTACCTGATGGTGGGAAGTAGTGAATAAATCCCTTCTTTGCTTTCCTTGTGCAGGCAGCTTTTGCTTCATATGTTAAACTGCCGTTATCTCAATGCAGGAGACCTTTTGCCTTCCTTCCATTTCTCCCCATCCCACGGGATAGGGCTGAGTGAGCGAGCGGCTGTGTGGGTGCTCAGTTGCTGGCCAGGTTTAACCAGCAACATCCAGAAAATTCAGAATCCCAACGACGCATTGCCATGGCACCGGGCAGGTCCTAAGGAAATGAAATCCAGGTGAACCACCTCAGAGGGGCTCACGATTTTTTCTGTGTTCTCATGATTTTTGCTGGGCTGCCCATGAAGACTTTCAGAGGTATCAGCACACCTAGGGGGTCAGCTGGAATTCCTGCATATGGATTTTTCAGTTTGTTTTGTCTCTTGCCTCCCTGGTTGCCAAGACTTTATTCTCGAAACCTGACCTTATCTAAAGACTGATGAACCTGTTATTTTCTGTGCTTGAACCTACCTCTGTCAACAGGAGAGATGAGCATTCGTAAAGTAGGGTTTGGGAGAAAACATAAGTCTGGGAAAGAAATGTAGTCTGTGATTAGTTTATGCAATTATTGCAGTGCTTTAATTAGCTTTCTTACTTAAATTAAAAAAAAAGTAACCACAAACAAGTAAGCAAAGATACAACTCCTGTTCAATGTCAAAGGTGCTTTTTGGAAAACCTCGAGGAGGGACATGGATGTGCACAGAACTGGAGCCAGACGGTTTGGCCCTCACTTGGAAAAAAGAACATTATCTGCCCAGGGTAACCTCTGTCTTGGTGCTCCTTTCCTCTCATTCGTCTTGGGGTTTAGCTTTAAGGGTTTACACTTCCACAGCACAGAACAAAATAAAAGCCTTACAACGCACGGTTGTAAGGCATACCTTGCTTAAGCAATGAGACATGACAAGCTGTGAATTGTTGTGAGATTATTAGCACAGAGGGGATGGTGTGATAACATGAAAGGGCAAAGGTCAAATGCAGAGTAATTTTAATGACTCAGAAAGTGCCCTAATTACCCTGAAGTACACTTCCTGGTCCATGTCATGCCGCTGTTAATCAGAATGGGTTCAGGTAAATACGGTTCAAGCTGTGAATTTACTGGGCATCAAGAGTGCTGCACCTTATTTCCCCAACTGCCAGTAAGCAAGCACGCATTTATTACCGCACTCCTAAGCTAAATCACAGCATATGTTTTAAACACAACTTACCCCAAAAAGGTTCACACTCTCACAGAAAAGGTTATAAGTACAGTTGGCTGTCTGTTTTCCTTCCTTTGCCAGCATGAAGTATCCCAAAGTAGCCTCTTCTGGTGCTAGATGCAAAATCTCTGTGTTATAACTTCAGATAGGAGAAAAAACATGAAACTCTACATCCAACAAACTGTGTGACTGACAATTAGTCATACAAGTGCTATGAAGAATTACTTCAGTATTTATCTGGACCATCTGATACAATATGCCAAGAAAAATTCATAAACAACTTCCAATGTCAGTATTACACCTCACCACGTGCTATGCTTATTTGCACCTCCACTGCGGCATCAGCCCCAGGACACAATTCTGTCCTCAATTACAAAAGAGATATCTCTGCTTTCTTACAAGAATTGAGAGCAGTGTCAAATAAGAATTTGAGACTGCGGTCAGATTCATTCCTGTAGACAGCAGTGGAGCTTGGTCACTTGCTTAGCAGAATGCATCAGAATTTTAAATGTATGAATCTGAACTTTCTAAGTTATTATCTTAGGATTTCATACTTTGCTGCCTCCATGTATTTACCCAACCAAAATACCTAATTCTTCTGACAGCTATTTATGGCACCGTTATATACAGTAACTTACATTTTAGATATGTTTGGATCACATCTGTAAAACAAGGTATGCATTTCTTGCACATGAGAAGACTGTTTTACATGTGGTCTAAATACACATTTTGATGGGTTTTAAAAAAATGTGTTCAGTCATATTCAAGAAGTGCAGAAATTTTTTTTCCCTAGAGAGAACGTAACATCCTGTGACGAATCTATTAGCCAACGCCAAGAGACTTGAACCTCCAAACCTTGTGCTTTGCCCAAAGAATGCATCTAATCAAAGCAGGTATTATACAGGTAGTCTTAACTGGTTAAAAAGTAGTCCAAAACATGTGTCTTGATAGCAGGATGAATATGTAACTCTTACAGAAGGCACATGATTCTCCAGTCCAAAAACATCCAGAGCACCTCGCACTTCTTCTGAGATCAGCAGGGTGCATGAGCAGTGTAACATAATTGCTAATTAATTTACTGTACAAATCTTAGATAAAAAACACCTCGTTGCCAATTTGTTAAATTGGCAGTCTGATGTGTCAAAACAGAAGCTGGCGGCGCCTCCTCCTTGCAAGCTGAAAATAATCACTATACTCTCCGCATCCTTTGTGGTTGCAAACGAATAACCTGTTCGCATGGTACACTTCTCTTGGCGAAAATTGCCAGGTACAGCTTACAGCTTAACGTGCTGTTTTTAAATCTCACTGTTCAGCGACCGCACTTCACTTACAACCCGACTCTCGCACTACTCATTTAAATGCTGCTCAGTGTGGATCCCTAACGCAGTTTTGAGCAGGAAAGAATAAAAATGACACTGATTAGCAAAGAAACAAAAGCTTTCCTAGGAAAAACTCCCCCAGCATGCTACCCACCGGCATCTGCTGCAGGGTTTGGCTAAGGTTTGGCAGCAGCAGGCACATGCCCCGCACGTGCTAGGAATTGGCAAATTGGCAAGTTCTGACTGAGGAATCAAGCCTGGGCAGTTACTCATGCTGGTGGCCAATTTAAGCCAGGCTGCGTAACTGAACTCCACTATGATAATCTCTATTATTGAAGTTGAGCTTTGGCTGCCTTTGAACCCACTGTTTTGGCTAACCTGCTGAGGTGCCATATCAAAGCCGGTGGCCGTCCCAGACCTGCGCAATGAGTTACACTCCTCTGCACCAGCCAGTCCACTGGTGCCCCAAAGGACACTGGTCCCCACTGAGTGGTTTTGCACAAACGATGTAAAGCAGCTAAAGCATCACCCCAGTTCTCTAAACCTCATGAGTGATTCAGCGCTGGATGAAAATTGACCGGTGACCCTGTTTTCTGAAGAAGAGTCTTCATGTACCTGGCAGAGTGAATCTATACCACTGACAACTTGCTTTTAAGAGAAAGGATCATTCTCTGTCCAGTGCCGTATTGAACCAGGAAGCTTTGTTTTGTCAACATAGCAGGAACTGGAGGAATCCCTCCATTTTAAACAATGCAATAGAATGGGTCCCATTATTATTGGGTTTTTTAAGTTATTAAAATGCCTGTGAAGGTCAGGTGAAGTTTTACCCAGCCTGATCTTATGCTGGATACCACTGTGCTGAGCAGTTTGTTTGTAACTGAATGTCATGTGGCTCAGACACACACCCTCTCCAAAAAAATCACTTATTTTGGCAGGGCGATAAATAACTGTTTTTCTCACTTACTTAACTGTATTCTAGTTACTGTAAGATATGAAAATATTTTTAGAACCTGTCCGTTAAGATGTGCCGGGAGAAGATGAACCTGTCATTTAAACCTGCGGCGTAATGCGTCTGCGCACAGAAACTGAGACAGACCTTATGGATCTACACAGAAACAGCAGGAGGCAAGAGAGATGACAGTCAGGCAATATGCAGCCCACCTGCTTTAGATACTGCAAATCTGGAAAAGTGCCAAATTCAAAGGAACTGGCCTCCTGAATGCAGGCTGTTTTGCATGTTGTAGCATGGGCAGTTCAAAACCACAAGAATGACATGTATCGCTTTGAACTTCACTGTCTTACACCAGTTCCAAAATTTCTCCCCCTCCCAGACCACAGTGGGACAACTTTTGCTAGTTTTGGAGATGATTAAGAGGAGTGATGCCATTAGTTACATGATTAGCTATAAAGAAACCATGTTCCCTCTCTTCTACTTCCAAGAGGGAGCAGGTGCCTCCAACAACTAGCAGGAGCATCCATGACTCTCCATCTCTAGATTACACAGCCAGTGTTGGCCCCAGGTTGGTGGCTGCCAAGCAGTGGCCTGCAAGACCTTACCTGCAATAGCTGGTGAAAGGATGATTGCTCCTCGTGGGTAAATCTCTGGGTCCCAGAAGCTAGCACTTGAGTGGACAGCAGTGGGATAAAACATGGAAGCATATCGGCACCGCACTGGACATCCACCAATTTTTCATTCCGTTACGTCACATGCTACTAGGATTTCCAAGGTGGAGGTTTTCCTCTTCTCTCTGTCTGTGCCATTGTAAGCACTTCCCATTTCTGAAACAGCAAGAGTCCTTCTGGTGGTTGCTAAGAAGGAAATCAGAAAAAAACCTGAAACCACCTTCTGCACCTGGATTGGATGGGGTCTAGATATCCAGTTGTGGGCCACATTGGCAATGCTGGGTTACCACCATTTCAAATCTCAACACGACAACCATCTCCTTTCCTCCGTAGCTGACCATGGACTTGCACAAATGGTCCTGGTAAAGTGGCCTTCTGCTAATAGTCTCTTTTCCCTGGCAGGTTGCCATCAGGAAATACCTGTTCTGGGGCACTCAGGGGACCTGGAAACCTTTTCAAACTATAGGGAATTGAGGAAGACACCAGGAGATACTTTGCATCCAATTAAAAAATACAGGTTTTGCAAACTTGCCATTTTCAAAGCTGTCTGCTAAAAATCTGAAAGGATCAACCAGGCAAGGGTATGTCAGAGATTATCACCAAAGCCCAGAAAACAAATGCGAGTCTTCTGAAATGCCAGAACTGTGCATGAATACTTCCTCCTCTAAGAGAATTACTTATTCTGAGAACCACATGGCAAGGCATGAAAGAGTTTTGACAGTTTATTCATCGGTTTTACTAACAAAACAAAACAATGTTTCATAAAAAGACAACACTCATTTCTCTTAGAATCTGTTTTTCTTCACTTGAATCTCTCAGGTTAAACAAATCCACCTTTTCCCACTCGCTAGCTACCAGATACCCGAAATTCTGTCAGAAGAGTTACACGTCCAGATATTAAGACACACTGTTCACTGTTTAGAAAAAAAAAAAAAAGAAAGAAAAAAAGAAAAAAAACAGGTTAAATTTGTGACAGGATATTAGAAATTCAATAACCAGTATAACCACATTACAGAGAGGCATAAGCTAGAGGCAGCACACAGCATGTTGCTCAGAGAATGAATAGAAACCCAAACACACAAGTGTGTCTAGAGCTGTGAAAGTTAAAAATGATACAATATGTGTATTTCACACTCAAGCTGTGGTATTCACGTGCTAATGGGAATTACCAGACCTTGATGACAACATCAATCCCTCCTAAGAAAAAGAAAGCAAGTTTGTAATTGTTTGATGAGAATTTGTTTGATTCTCAACAAATGATTTCCAACAGAAAATGTCATTTTGGGGGAAAAAAAACCCGATTTGAGAAGACATTAAAAATGCTTTCATTTCAATTAGAACTTGTTTTTCACAGGTTGTGAAAACTCAGTTTTAAAATGTATGGAGTACAAAGAAGGCAAGGACTGGATTTCTCAAGGAAAGAAGGAACTATTTTTTTAAGTCTGTTGGTGCAGGGACCAGATGGAAAGAAGGTAGCACTTCTGGGTGTGGATTTGCAGAAACTTGGTACAGGCACTAATATCTTTGGTGTCGCTGCTGATTTGTTCAGCTTCCCTCTAGCAGACATTTTTTAATTTTATACTGCTGGACTTCTGGTTGGTTAATGTCCCAGTACACCTAGCTCTGTCATACTGTCCCAAGGAGAACATGACTTGTCATGTCTCAAAAATGGTAAACTATGTTCTGCTCAGCCATATGAAGCAATACTCTATATTTAGTCTAAGAGCCCTATGGCATGAGCTGTTCTAGGACCTTGTGCAGACCCTGAAAACCAACCATCACAGAATCATAGAATCATAGAATCATTCAGGTTGGAAGAGACCCTTGGGATCATCGAGTCCAACCATCTACCCTACTCTACAAAGTCCTCCCCTACACCCTATCCCTCAGTACCGCATCCAAGCTTCTCAAGACAGGAGCCCATTTCTTTCTGGGTCAAACATGATTCAGTTTAAGGTGATGAAGCTACACCACCAAGACAAAGCTAGTGAAAGACCTAAATTTACATCTCTCTTTAGGAGTGCTGCTAGAAACATAAGAGACTAAACATCTTCCCACTAATGTGACCACTAGCGCTAATGTTGTGGAGATCGCTTGCGACCCACAGCCTGTAAAATCATGAACTGCAGTGTTGTCTTCTCCAGCTATTGTACCTATCATTTTTTTACATTATTTTTAAAAAAGACATCCCTGTTTGCTGGTGGAAACTGAAGAGAAGCAGTTTCAGCAATTCTCCCTTGTCCATGCAGCGGCTGCTTGCTGCAGAGAAAACCACAGGCTGCTCTGTGTCACAGCTGAGATGACCAGTCATCCCAACTTTAAAGTAGTTCAATTGTCAGCTGCCACAAACAATACCAAAGAGTTGCTAGGGTGACTATGGTATTTCCAGTGAATAAACCAGGATTATAAACAATTTTCACCTGAAATGAGAGATTGTTCATAGCCCCTCTCTCACCTAAACCATCAAATGCTCCTTTTTCCCTCCCAGATAGTTGATATCCCATTTTTTTCTCCAAGCTGTACAAAAGTGAGTGTCCTACACAGCAGTAGGCAAAGGCTACTCCATTATCTTTCTCACACATAGTGTGACATGCTTCAGCTCACAGAATTTGGCAGACTGGGGAAAAAAAAAAAAAAAACAAACCCTAAAGATTTAGGTTTTGAATCTTTTTACCACTGGTTTCATGAGATCAGAATCTTCAGACAAAATTATCATAAAATTGTTACTTTTTTCCCCTTTAGTCATGAGTAAAGATGCAAATCCACAGTCAGTGAAGCAAAGGTATTCAGTGCAAACTTAGAGAATCAAAAATGCAGAAGAGCTATTAATTGGGGTAGTCATTCAGGTGACTCTGAACTTTTCTCAACTACCTCCAGGGGAGTTATGGAGAAGGCAGACCCAGACTCATTCCAGCTGCAGAAAAGGAGGTCTATGGTCACCACAAAGGTGGTCAAACACCAGACGAGGAGCCCAGAGAGGCTGTGGAGTTTTCAGCCTTGCAGATATTTGAACTCAGCTGCCCAAGGCCACAAGCAACCTGAATCAGATGGCCTTGCTCTGAGAGGAGGATTAGACCAGAGACCTCCAAAGGTCCTCTCCAACTGGAATTACTCTATCAGTTCCATGCAGTCAATTAATTCATGCTGCAATGGAGTATAATTCTTTTTTATCATAACTAATTGCTTTTTTATCATAACATTCGGCTTTTAGCATAGGAATTTTGACTTAGCAACATTCAGTGAAACATCAGGATCCTTTAAAAAAGGATATAAATAAATACTTCCTGTAGGAAGGGTCTGTTCCTCCTCTCCTGCTGTCTTGTTACATGGAAAAAATCAGTCCGCCAGGAACCACCTTCAGTGGATCCGTAAATAACAATGATCTTTTCAAAGATCTCTGCTCAGGTAAATGCTCTGCTGGAAGATTTTGTGAGTGAATGGTAATTTTTCCAAACACCTTCAGTTAACAAGCTACTAGAATAGAATCAACATTACTGAATAATTTAGTGCTGCGAAACTATTCTACCACCCGCATCTATTATTCTCCCACTTCAACAACACTGTTCCTCCACCTGAGTAAACCAAAACCAAACTCCCTACTTATTCTTGAGCAAACAACAGGAGCTTTGGGCTACTCAGTTTTAAATATGCCACTAAAATCATTAATACATTTATTTTCCTGGACTGTGACGTTAGTATTTCTGCACATTTTTGCAGATAAAATGCTAGGACTACACAAGAGGCAAAACTGTGTGCTTGATTATTGAGAACACATAATCTGCTGTCATGGTATTCTGGCTCTCCAAAACAGTCCAAAATATGCCAGGCCACCCATTTGTCCGGAAAAAAACAGATTTTATCATCTTTCATGAGAAAATTTTTGGACTGACAGCTGGAGCCAGCGTAAATCCTGAATCACCAGGATTCGCTGTAAGCAAAGTCTTCAAAGGTACTTGTACACTGGTTCTCTCTTCTTAAAAGCACACTACTCCCACAGCCTGGCCTTCAGGTCACAGCTTTGCCACCCATTTGCTGTGTGACCTAGAAGAAGACTTTGCTTCCATTGCTGTCTCCACCCTCACCCCCCCAAGACCGAGGGACACATTCCTGACCTAACAGTTCTGGGCAGGCTGCTAGCAACCAGCAACCCAAACATGTTCATCAGCTTTGGAGGTCTTCTGTAAACACAGTGTGTTTTGTCCTGCACGATGCAATTTGGATAGTTTAATGGTGTGTTTTGAGAGTGGTTTTGGCACAACATAGGCATTCCTGCTCCTCTGACATGGCCTTCCAAAGAAACCTTTCTGCTTCCAATCTTGACTTGGATCCTTTTGTCTCCTTTGACTCATTAATAGCTCTCGACAAAAGTTATGCGTATCTTTCACTATATAGTTAAGAGCATTTGAGGAAAAGGAAGTCAGGCTTCACTATAAATTAGTATTTCACAAATGAAAGTCAAGGCCTTCTTTGGAAAAATTAATCAATCCATTGCTTTTCTCAGCCTGTCTGGCTTCTGCTAATGGTTTTCAAGATCATTCGAGAGTTTTGAAGTCAAATAGCTCACTTTCCCATGACATTTTGAAGAATGAAGCAACACGTATGCAGAAAATACCACTGGCATACAAATCAAAAGGTCTTGAACAAAGTGAGATTGTTCCTGGGTTTAGGCAAATCTTAGGCTCTGTGTTGATACCGACAAATGCTGCAGTATCAGTTATGTTCTCCAGGTTGTCCTGACAGCACAAGACAGACAGCCAAACAAAACACCAGGAGAGAAGCTGCAGAACTTTCCTCCACGTCCGCCTCCTTTCCTGTTCAAAACGAGATAGGCAGCCCAAAAAAAATTAAAAGCTGCTGTCAAACAGGGTTTGTAATGACACTAATTGCTTTAGAATGTGCAACTCAAGAACAGTCACATCCTTTGACGGAATTATTTTTTCTGTTGCTGCAAAGCAGCCATTAATATTTCTACAAACTTTTGAGTAGAAAAAATGGCATTTAGTAGGTGTTTAGCAGCTTTTCCTATGGACGGCCAAGGTTACCATACAGCATCAGGATCAGTTGTCCAAAGCAGCAGAATTTTGGATGACAGTGTAAGATCCTAAGGGCTTCAGACATCTGCTCAGTCATGTAGTTTCAAATCTTCAGACTCTGATTCCATCCTTGCTGACATCCTGAGAAAAATCATTTTGGGCGGTCTCTAGATGTATTGTGCTTCATTTAGCACATTCCTGTGCTGATGAAAGGGATGGAGGGATGGGAGGGATCCCTCGAGATGGAGGGAATTCAATATCCATTCTGTAAATTAGGAAAGACTCTGAGATACATGCAGATGTCTCCCCTAAGAGACAGGGCAGGAAAGAGATACCTGTTCCTGTGTTTCTTACAGCTTCTTCAGCAGTCCACTCCAGGTCCAAAGAGGAGTTACATGTTTAGGGCCTGCCAGTCCCAAAAGCACATCTGATGGGTCACCCTGGTTTACTGTTTCATTTCCACCATTAGCAGAAGCTCGGCATTTTGCTGAGGTCAGCAAAGGGATTTCAAGGAAATGGTTTTTCTTATGCTTCCCAGGTGGAAGAACAATGCTCATGCCTTAAATCTCAGGTTTTTAGAGAAAAACACCTATTTCATATCAAAGAAGCCTTACATCGACACATATATGAGGACAGCAGCCGAATTAACTTCACCAATGCTCATAATTCCTGCAAGCTCCACCAAAAGCGTATTGTCTGAGAAGGTTAACAAAATGGAAATCTACTTTTACTTCTAGGGGCATTACTCTATATTTGCTTAAAATGTGTTTGCTTCAAAACAGTTCCTTCAATTAATAACTCCTGATGGAAAGGCAATTTTCGCTCCATCACAGTTCAGTGCCCTTATTCCATCTGCCTATAGTACACAGCTTCTAGCTGTTATCTCCCGGTAGATTGTTTTGCACTGGAGATCAGGTATGTTGCTTTGGAAGAGAACTTGTTTTCTATTAATCAGTTTTTTAATTCTTGTTAATGTTCTACGCTGCTGACGTTAACAGAAACAGTATTGCCCAGTAACGAGATGTTGCCACATTTCACTGCACTGTGACATTACTGCTGCTGTTCATTCACTTAGTGCCCTAATCATCAACATCTTTCTCTGTAGATAGCAATTTCGCATGGAAAGACTTTTATTCTTCTTTCACATTAAAATATACTCCCACTTTTCCTAGTCCACACTGAAAGAGTCTACTTTAATCAGTCCATTTTTCTTTATTAGGCCTCTCTGCAATGGAAGTTGGGCTTTGTGAATGGAGAGAGCTACACCACCGTTGCCTTGCAGCCTGCACAGCTTCTCACGCCCACCACAGAGTAAGCAGAGTGAAGCTCTCCTGTCTCTTCTGCTCTCCTGCCTCCTCTCCACAAAACCAGAGAGTAATGGCAAATTGCGAACTCATTTTCTTAGCAGCAGCTCGTAGCCCTCGCCTAACATCACTTGGTTTTGGCAAAATCCTTGTAACACCATCTCAGTTCTGATCTGATGGCAGTGACTGAGTCACAGAATCACAGAATCACAGAATCTTCTAGGTTGGAAGGGACCTTAAAGATTATCTTGTCCAACCGTCAACCTAATTTTGACAAAAATAAACACCCACACAACAAACAAAAAGCAACACCATCACTAAACCATACCTCCCAGCACCACATCAACCCATCTTTTGAACGCCTCCAGAGATGGTGCCTCAACCACCTCCCTGGGCAGCCCATTCCAAGGTCTGATAATCCTTTCGGTGAAAAAATTTTTCCTAATATCCAGCCTGAATCTCCCCTGGCGTAACTTGAGGCCATTTCTTCTCGTCCTGTTGCCTGTGACTTGAGAGAAGAGACCGACCCCCACCTCTCTACACCCTCCTTTCAGGTAGTTGTAGAGAGCAATAAGGTCTCCCCTCAGCCTCCTCTTCTCCAGGCTGAATAACCCCAGCTCCCTCAGCCTCTCCTCATAAGACTTACTCTCCAGTCCCCTCACCATCTTTGTTGCTCTTCTCTGGACCCATTCCAGCACCTCAATGTCTTTTTTGTGGTAAGGGGCCCAAAACTGGACACAGCACTCGAGGTGGGGCCTCACCAGTGCCCAGTACAGGGGGACGATCACCTCTCGGGCCCTACTGGCCACGCTGTTCCTGATACAGGCCAGGATACCATTGGCCTTCTTGGCCACCTGGGCACACTGCTGGCTCATGTTCAGCCGACAGTCGACCAACACCCCCAGGTCCTTTTCTGCCAGGCAGCTCCAGCCACTCTGCCCCCAGCCTGTAGCGCTGCAGGGGGTTGGTGGGACCCAAGTGCAGGACCCGACACTTGGCCTTGTTGAACCTCATCCCTCAGTCCTACCAGATCTGAGAGAAATACCATGGGCTTTGTGGGGATGGAGATACAACACAGGGCAGGAGGTTGATCCACCTCACCCTCCCTCCAGAGCAAGGAGAGGGCGAGCAATGGTTGGGGCAGGCAGAGCAAGTGCTCAGCACACACCTTGCTCAACTGAGGGAAACACCACTGGAGGGAATGCTTGACTTGATTGATCCTCCTCGTCTCAGTCATGGTGTTCCCAGGACAGGAGCTTCCTCGCTGTCGTGCCATCCCACCAGAGACTGTGCTTTTCAAAACCCTGGGAGATGGTGGCCTAAAATAAAATGTGATACACTGTACCATTGGATTGAAGGGGTTAAAAGGTCACATAGTCAGAAGAGGAGGCTGGGCACGCCAACACTATTAAACACACGGGTAAGATTTAGCCGGTCTGCCAAGAAATTGGGAACGTTGGGCATGTCCTGCAGCTGGGCTCTGCACCGGCCTGGCTGCCACCAGTCCCCATAGTGATGGGGTGGCACATTAACCACAGCCTGGAAACCTTGCACTTGCTTCTGCAGGTTTCTGAGAAAGACTGAGCATGTTGTCTGCAAGACATGCTTGAGCTACCTCAAAATTTGCTAATTCAGATACCCGTGACAACACAGATGCAACAGGAAGACAGCAGCAGTGGTGAATACTCCACCTATAAACCAAGCTCCTCACCTGGATTTGGTATTTCACAGTTAGGCTGTACCAAGAAGATGGTTTAACTGCCTTTAGACCCACATCTGACTGCAACATAATCTTGTGCTGCATCCAAGTATTTTCTGCATTTTGGTGTTCTGACATTTATAGAGCTGATTGCAAAGGGCACCAACGAAAAACTCTTGCAGCTGCCTAAGCTGCTCAGAGGACAAACGCTTACCCTCAGGTCTCACACACACGGTGGTTCTTGGACTGGACACAGATCAATACTGTGTGAAGGGCACAACACAGCTTGTGAATGAGAAATTAGTATTTCCTGGTAACATCAGGGGTGCCTCACAAGTGTGAGAACAGAGATAAATATGAAAGGTCAAGAAAAAAATATCCCAAACTCTTCACTTTCCAAGCAAAAACCTGACAGGTTCTGAAAATATAAAAGCCATCTACCCAGGTACTGGAAACTTGCATTTTACTCACAGACAAGGAAATGAGCAATTTATTTTAAAATCTGTATTTTCTCTCTGTTTAGGCTTCTCCTCACACTGTGTTAATAAAATCTTCTGCTAATCTGGAGATAACGTCAGAAACGCGTATACGGTCCAAAAGACAATAAGTTCATATTGACTAAACCAAACTCCACCACCTTAGATAAAATCCGCATGCATGAAAGAAAAAATTTTCTCATTTGCATTAAATTACTCATAGAAAGCCCAACATTATAACTCAGTGTAGGCCTGCTGAATTTTCAGTGTATCAAAATTAATGATATACTCCAGAGCAATTTTGCATGAGCCAGTGGCTTTTCTCCTTTGCAGGTATATTTAAACATCCAGATGCACTAGAGAATTACATTATTAAACGTGCTGCAGAGTATATTAAAAATGGACTGCTGCTGCTGTAAGTTTGTTTGTTTTGCATAGCAATTCCCTTTCTGACTCTTGCTAATGATCGTTGCTATTACTTCAGTCTAAATCACTTAATCATCTGGTTGGGAGGGGGAACAGGGCACAGAAAAAGAAAGAGGGAAGAGGAAATCTCACCAGACTAAGCAATGCCCTTGGTCAGCAGAGAACAGGGACTTTCACAGAAGCTGGGTGCCTCCTCGGGACGTTGCTCTGAGATTACCACTCGCGAGAGTCTGCAGGAGGTCACAATCCCACTGCTCGCTCTGCCCACCCCAGCACCCCAGAAACCCAGCTCTTGGTCATGTTGCTACTGAGAGATGGCCAGAGCATTTACAAAGTGCTAACATTAGAAGGTTCCCCCATCCAACAGTAGCAGCTCTTCCCTCTCCTCACTTCCACTTTGGTGGCAAAAGCAGCAGACTTACCATCCCACAGACTTCCCTCCCCAGGTGCTATCTCTTTCACTCCCATTTTCCACATTTGCTCTGCAATTGTGCCAAGCTGGACCTCCTTAACACTCACGCAGCAGGGACATGTTTGGTCCGTATTTCAAGTCCAAAGGAGAGAAACTGAGATATTAAGTTACTTGTCAAAAAAACCCCAAACACAAATCCACATGAAACTCATCAATGGGGACATAGAGGATTTCAGAGGCGTTGTGGCATCACTACACTCTTGACCACTGATCCACAGCTGCATTTCTTCCTGCGGTGACATACTGTTGGGCACTTACATTTAGCTTTTCTCTTAATCAGAGTTTGCCTTCACCCAGGCCTCCCACTGCGATAAAGAGCAGGTTGCCCAACCCATGGCCCTTCTTTACAGGAACCAGATGCCACATTATCCCTGGACATGCTGCAGTCTCGCAGTTGCTGGGACTGGAACATCTCTCCTGTGAGGAAAGGCTGAAAGACCAGGGTCTGTTTAGCCTGGAGGAGAAAAGACTGAGAGGGGATCTCATCAATGTTCATCAATACCTAAAGGGCAGCTGTCAAGAGGATGGGACCAGACTTTTCTCAGTGGAGTCTGGCGACAGGACAAGGAACAACGTCATGAACTGGAGTACAGGAAATTCCATCTCAACATGAGGGAAAACTTCATTATTTTAAGGGTGCCAGAGTACTGAAACAGGCTGCCCAGAGAGGCTGTGGAGTCTCCTTCTCCGGAGATATTAAAAACCTGCCTGGATGCGTTCTGTCCAACCTGCTTTGGGTGAACCTGCTTTAGCAAGAGGGTTGGACTAGATGATCTCTGAAGGTCCCTTCCACCCCCTACCATTCTGTGGTTCTGTGTGATTCTCTGGACCTCCATCACCCAGCACTGTGGGGACAGGCAGGTCCTTCAGGCACCCTTGGCACAGAGGTGACTCCATGAAGCTCTTGCTGCTGTCAAAGCTGCACTTTACCCTGAGACCTTTGCAGAGCCGGGGTGTTAACTCACTAGCTGCACCCCGACCTCACAGTGTCACACAAGAATTTGGCAGCCCTTGGGCACCTGGGACCCCTTTTGAGGAGAATGGGGGACCTGACCAGCTCGCCCATGGCTAGTGGACACTTGCCCACAAGGTGGTGACCCTGGGGTGAGGTGCAGGGGCCTGTGGTCATACCAGTGTTGCAGTAGCTGTCCCTCTTAGTGTAACCTGTGCAAGAAGGACAGGCAGGTGTTTAAAAACATACCACGGCTGTGAAATAGCTGACTGGGACTGTGACAACATTACCCTGCCATTGAGGCTGGCCTGTGTGGGAAGCCCTTGGTAAGACACAGAATCATAGAATGGTTTGGGTTGGCACCTTAAAGATCATGGAGTTTCAACCCCCCTGCCATGGGCAGGGACACCTCCCACCAGACCAGGTTGCTCAAAACCCCATCCAGCCTGGCCTTGAACACCTCCAGGGATGGGGCATCCACAGCTTCCCTGGGAAACCTGTGTCAGTGTCTCACCACCCTCACAGGAAAGAATTTCTTCCTAATATCTAATCTAAATCTCCCCTCTTTCAGTTTAAAAACATTATCCCTTGTCCTATCACTACATGTCCTTGTAAAAACTCCCTCTCCAGCTTTCTTGTAGGTCACTTTATACTGGAAAGTTACTCTAAGGTCTCCCCGTGCAGCACAGTGTTTCTGCACAACTCTCAGATGCTGGCTTCTGAAATTGCTTGGCCAAGGTGGGTACTTCAGGGCCATCTGTGCTGGAAATGCCACTCAGCCTGGGTTCCCTGAGCTGGGAGGTACCAGTGTGTGCAACTTTTAGGAAATGGGGGGGGGAAAAGGAAGTGTTCCACAAAAATAAACCGGGTCACTCCAGAAATATCAATAAAGCTGTAAAACACTTCACATTTAGTGTGATAGAACTGAATAGAAAAATACTGGTGATTTAAAAGATACACGCTTCTGTGCTCCTCCCAGCTCTCCTTTAGGGATGCACTTCTCCATCACATCCTCAGTGGTCAGACCTTCAGCTAAATATATATAAATGAGCATGCACAAATGGACAACTGTTTGAAGGAGACTGAGGTGATGCAGAATGCTTTTGTTTTGGCATTGAATAACAGAAAAACAATCTGCCTGGGTAAGACCTGCATCAGAGAGGCTGATATCTAAAGGGCACTGAGGCCACATAAATAGATTTTTATGGTCTATAAAGCACTACAGTCACTGACAAGGGGAAGACCAGGTATCTTTTCTGTTTCAGAAGGCAACTGTGGTGAGGATGGGAAAACAAAGAGATCGTTTGGATGCCTTCCCAGGCCTGTGAACTCAGTAAGGTTTGCCCATTGCTAACATGCAATGCTGTCCAATTTCTTGCCTTTAGAGGTGTGGAGCTCTCTAAAATGGACTGAGAAGGAGCACTGTCCCCCTTCAGCCTGGAAGGAGTGTTTCCTTCCTTCATCTGTTCAGGATAGACTCTGGACTCTCCCACTGGCCAAAGTGCATTAAAACAGCAACATCTTTTGAAAAACAGTAATTTTCCTTTTTTTCTCACACTTCCTGAAGTCCTTTCCTCCTAAAAATAGCACGCAGCACAATTTGAGATATTCAGAACACTGAGAATCCTCAGAAATTAAATACCAAATAAATCACAAAAAAGGAGCAATGTGATCAAACATGGTAGTCCAGAAACAGAAGTTGATACAACACTGATGAAATCCTTGAAAATAAACCAACTTAAATTAAATAAAAGATGAAGGACCTGGGCCATAGGCCAAATACACTGTTACTTTTTAGTCTTGTGTTTGAAGGTTGGAATGCAGTATTCAGTGCTGGGAGGTGCTGTGTGTGTTTAGAAGATGTCAAATTTCTTTGCACTGCTTGCTTTCTAGTATTTTCTAGTATTTCCCTCATTATCCCATATCCCCTTTCTATCAAATATCCACATGACTTTCAGAGTGTCTTCTCTAAAAGTTTCTCAAACAGTGATGCTGGCTAGTTAAACGCCATTGGAGGTGGCGTTGGAAGAAGCTACCAGAGAAGTATGTTGCCTCATGGTTTGGTTGACGAAAGCTCATATTCCTGTCCCAAATGTCCTGACATTGCCTGTCTCCCAAACATTGTTTTGTGGAAGTAAGACATGTTCAGTCCTCAGCATATTAACAAGAGTTCTCATGCTGCAATTACACCCATTCAGATACAGGATTTCTGGTCACCTGTGTTAAGATTCCTCAACCTCCATCAGCTGGAGCTGTACTGTACACCAGATGATGTGATGTAGTGGCTGTGTATCACGTTCTCCATGAAAAAATGCTACTTCTGCATTTGCTAAAAGAGCTGGAGAGCTCTTAAATGTCTTTTCTCCTCAATTTTAACCAGCTAGAAGATAAACCCCAGATGCCGGACAACACTTTGTGAGCCATTAATAAAGCATAGAATGTGACAGAACTCTAGAAGACAATTTCAGCTTGTGGAAAACTGGAGTGAAACAAAAAAATTCAAAATGTATGTAGACTTCAGAATGCACTTGGCACAGTAAATGTCAGAAGGTCATAGCTGTGAAGTCTTCAAGACATCATGTTTAGGCCAATCAACTCCTCCAGCCCTTCAGCACTGGAGCTTGAGAATGCCAGGATGCCACGTGAGCATCAAAATTGGCAGCAATCGATGCTTTCACAACTTTACATAGGTCTTTCACAACTTTACACCTGAAACTCTGATGGCGTGAGCTCACGAGGTATTAACATCTCACCAGCACTTGCTAGAAGTTGCAGGCATAAAATGTAAGATGCCTCTGTAATAAAAGTCTGATGGACTGTTCCCAGGCTGAGCATTCCTAGTCCTTCTCCAGCTAGGGCTGGCACACAGCAATGAACATGAATTATCTTCCTGATACATTCTTTCACCTTCCAGTGGATTAGAGAGATAACAGGAGCCAGGTCCTGCGTACTAATGGGGGACATTTTGGAAAGACAAATGAAGTGAAAACACTGTAGAGAGATTGTGACGAAGAAGAAACTTACTGCTATACTGATGCAGATCCCTAAGCCTAGTCTGTGCATTTAAATGTTTCTTCCTCCTGCTACCTAGGTTGATCAAAAAAGGAGAAAAAACCACTCATTCTGGCAAGATTATCCTAACAAGGCAGTATGGAGCCCTTCACCTCTCATTCATATGACAGCCACTACCACCTGTGTGCAGAGTGTGCTCCAAACAATCTGTTTAGAGTCTGCTTTTAATTATCTAGCAATTTCTTTTGCAACATAGCAGGCTGTGTTCTGTTCAACAGCTGATCTTTGCTCTGCAATAATTTGTTTTTATGATAATAGATCTTCAAGGTCAATACAGATGGGTAAAAAAAACCCATTAAAATGGTTTAGAATATGAAGTTAAAAATAAAATGGAGAAGTAAACAACACATTTATTGCAGCTTTGTCTTAGTAGTGTGTAGACACACTTTTTGCCTTGACACTTGCAGGCTGACAGCATCTGTGCCATATTTTCCTCTGCAAGTAGCAAGAGGGGAGGTTGGAATTAATATTTGTTTAGATCTTTTTTTAAGTGAGCTTTATATAGTACACACCCAACAGGCATGCACAAACTAAAATCCATAAAAACCTTGTTTTTTGTCTCCTTTTCCAATGCAAAACCTGAACGTGTTTCAGATTTGTCATCATTTCACATCAGGAGACCAGAATGCTGTGCATGACACTGCTTGATTTGTCAGTAGCAGAGACTGCCAGCTTTTACCAGGGGCAAAACAAGGAGGTTTTAGAGATGAGCTTTGCTCTTGCACCAGCCTAAGTATCAGATTGCATTGTCAAACAATTTAGCATTTTGTTTACCAACATTTTTTCCTAAAGGTTGCTCATTTATTGCCTCTCTGTTGTTTTCCCAGGCTAATCTTTTGGGATAGCAAGGACAGCTGGCTTCCTCCCCAGCCATACTGCTCACAGGCCTGGGTGTGAAAGGGCTTCTCTGGCTTTATAAAAGCTATCCCAGTTTTTACCATTGCTGTAAAAAACAGACTGCTCTACAGCTGGCTGTCAGCACACACTGCATTCTGCTCCTTGCTCTGGAAGGTGGGGAAGTTTCCAGACATTGCACGGCAGGGGTTTTCATGTGTGAAGAATACACTTCCTTAAAGCTACATGCAAGAAGTCCACCAGTGTCATTTCCAGCTTAATCCCACCTGCTTCCCAGTGATTTTGTTTGCTTGTTTTGTGTTTGACTTTTCAATCATCTGACATGATTTAAACCCAGATTCTGGTGTCCCGGCTCTGGCTGACCAGCCCTTGACTTCATGCATGGGTCTGTGCTGTTCCTTGCGATAACACAAGTAAAGATCTCACAGGGTAGTTCTTACTAGTTAAAGACACCCTCCTCTCACCCTAACACCTCTAAGTAATCCCATGCTACTACTCAGTTTAACACCCTCGATTTGAGCAACACTAAAGCAATGTTCTACTTCCAGGAAAATTCCCACCAAGATCAAAATTGATTGTGATTCCTTACTCTCTTCTGTCCAAGAATAACAAAGAGTTCAACACAGACTAATTTATTTTGCTTCCTTCAATTGCCTCTGCTTGATAAAAATGTGGAAGACCCCTGGAGACCAGGAAGAAGTAGCTGAGAGCAACAAAAAATTCAAAATGCAATTATAGCTTCCAGTTCAAACATATCTACCCCCTTCCTATGCTTTCCCTCTATCTGCCCTAGCTAGGTTTCCTACAGGAATAAGGACTTTGGATGTCTCCCTGACCACCTCTTCATCCATTGTCGTTTTCAGTTTGACAGGAGGGCCAAAAAGGTGATTACTCACTAGTAGGCGGCTCTGCAGCAGTGAGAAAACACACAGCCTCTGCTAAAAGGATTCTGACCATGGAAAGAAGATGATGAAACCAGATCCAGGTGGTGAGAAAACTTTTTAAACACTCTTAATTGCAAACAAAGCTTTTGCCAACAGTTGTCTCATCTTCCATCTCTATCTGCATCCATCAGCTTGGAGAGAAATCCTCAGGAAACCAAGTGATATTAATTAGGCTCTTTGTTGAACTATTCACCTGGCTTGTAGCACACTGCCTGTATTTGTCCTAGACTGTAAGTTCCTGGGGACAAGTCCCCACTTGGCTTTCCTTGCACCGCAATAAGCACTGCACAAAACCTCTGGCTATTGTTCCCTTTCTGGGAGATCTGGCACACAACCCAGACAACCCCTGTTTGCTCTGATACAGCAAAATCAATCTCCTCACCCCAGTTATCAGTGAAATTGGGCAGGCTTCAAACGAAGTAGCAGTGGCACAGAATAAAACCTCCTCCTGCAGCTGCTAAAGCACAGAGTAACTACAGGAGTCAGAGCTGGGGTTCAGAAGGAAGGTTTTCCTTCAGGGTATCTTTCCAGACAGTAAGATGACCACAAAAAGCTGCAGAAATGGATGTAAACTTAATTCCTAGCCAACAGATTAACTTGTTCATCAGCCATTTCCTGTGTGTCATGCTAATTGAAACACTGAAAAAACATCCTGCTAATTGATGCCTGTACAGTATGTGGTCTCTTAATTGGCTGTTAAGGTTAGAAGAATACTGATTAAGAAGCAGGAAAACGATTTGTTAGTATCCCAAGCAGCTTCAAGCTTCAGGAAGCTTAAGTGTAGACTCTACCTATACATTCATTTACAGCCTACTACAGCAAACTACCACAAGAAGGGACCAGGGGGGAAAAAAAGAAACAACCTAGAAAAAAAGAAAAAAACCCACCCAAACATCCTGTAAAGCAGTATTTGTGCCAACACTGACAAACTGCTTAGCATTTCCCACTGCTGAGGTTAAGTGCTGGGTGATGTCAGAGCAGACCAAGAAGCATTCTGAGGAGACAGAACTTCATCAGGCTGCTTTGTCTTTCTGATTTTAGGAACCAGCTGGAGAGTATCAGAGGAAAATACGTTACTTCAGATGACCAGGTAGCCATGAGACATTGAATCTGGAAAAAAAAACCTTCTGTGATGGCATCCAGGGAGGATAATTCAGGTCTGCAGGCATAATTCCCCATTGCCTTCCTGTTTCTGACTTGCTACCAGCACTGCTCCATGCGATGCAGCTGGAATCATAGAATCATATGGGGTTGGAAGGGACCTCTGGAGATCACCTAGTCCAACCCCCCTGCCAGAGCAGGTCCACCCAGAGAAGGTTGCACAGGAACTTGTCCAGGCAGGTTTTGAATGTCTCCAGAGAAGGAGACTCCACCACCTCTCTGGGCAGCCTCTTCCAGTGCTCTGCCACTCTCACAGTAAAGAAGTTCCTTCTCACATTTAGTTGGAACTTCTTATACTCAAGTTTGTGCCCATTTCCTCTTGTCTTGTCCCTGGGCACTGCTGAAAAAAGACCAGCCCCGTCCTCCTGACACCCACCCTTTAAATATTTATAAGCATTGATTAGATGCCCCTTAAGTCTTCTCTTCTCAAGCCTAAAAAAACCCAAGTCCCTCAGCCTCTCCTTGTAAAACAGATGCTCCAGGCCTCTAATCATCTTTGTGGCCCTTTCATCAGTACTATGACAATCTCTTGCCTGCTTTTCACAAACATAAATTAAGATCAAGCTGAAAAGGCAGTGGTGATTTAGGTCTGCTCCTTGAAGAGTGTTACACACCTATTCCCAGTGCTGCAACGTAAGCTGTGCTGATGTTGACAGAAACCAAGGAGTACACTGATGCACGCCTACAACAGTGGGATTCTTTTCTGTCAGCTCTTTTGGTGTATTTCTATCTCTGTCATCCTGTCTGTTGCGTAAATCTATTCTCACAATATATAAAATCAGACCCTTGCTTTGCACCCTCCGGGTTGCATCACACAATGTTTTGCACGTTTTTATCCAAACTGTTCAAGGGCACAGATTAAGAGAGCCATAAAAATACAGCTTGTGGTCAAGTAATCAGGGCAATGCGAGCAAGAAACTTGTCACTCATCAGAAGACCAAAATGCAGCCTGATTTTTCCAGACCTTATTGTAAGAAGTAATTGCTGTTCTAGCATTTAATGCAAAAACAGTTGTCTTTTCTGGCGGCTAATCCGTGGCAGATGGAGACACAAGTTTGCAGCTTAGTGCATTAGTGATTCTTCATTGTGCTGGTTGTGTGGCAATATCAAATGCAGAGCAAATGAATCACGCATCAGTAGGACAGAAGCAATGAATAACAAAGCAGTCAGATAATGCCTCAGTGGCATTGTTTTCTTTCAGCATATACACACATTCTTGTTAGGGCTTTTGCTCCAGACTTTCCCCCACTGACCATAGTAAGTCTGCCTTCCTCTCATGCGGTCATATATTTTCCTGAATATTGCAGAACCTGATAGATGTCAGGTGTCTCCCTTTCTGGAAGAAGCGGGTTTAATGATGAGTAGGTGTAACAGTTACCAACCCTGCATCCCTCCTCAGGGCTGATTAGCCACTTCAGGCACCTGAGGAAACCCTATCGTATTAAGAAATCAGGCCAAAGTACTTCTTTCACAGTTTGGGGAGGGCTTTTTTTTCCAGTAGTATGTTCCAGACCAGAAAACTGTTCTTCTTTAGATTCATAACTTGTTTCTACAACAAAGGGGATCTTTGAAAACCAGGTGTGCCTGTTGGTGACATCTGCTGGTAACTAGCACCCAGCCCTGCAGGGGTAGGAAAGGGGATATTCCAAGCTTGCAGGACCATCCCAGTCCACTCCACAACTAGATTTGCTCTTGCCTTTGGCATAGCATACAGACAAAGCACTAAGAGCTAAGAGTTAAAATAAATCTGAGCTATATGTGCCTGTGTTTCCTCTACGGCTCCACAAATTCATCTTTAAGTAATGTTTTTATTGAGATTACTCTAGATTTGTGAGTTTAAGAGGATCATGCAAGAGAATTAGTGAACCTGCAGACAAAAAGCTTTCAAAAGAAACCCTTGAAAATACTGCTGTTGAATGACCTTATAAAATCAGAAGGAGCATGGAGGTCTTTGTGCTGTTACTAGAAAATACTCTCAGTTGCATGGAAGAATAAATACTGGAATAGGTTTGAATACAGTTCCTTTTCCACTGATTGCACATGCTTTCACTGGTCACAGACAAGCAGCAGGAGGCCAGAGTCGGGAGCAACTCTGTTGTTCCCATGAAACTGCAGTCACCTCCATCCATTGTGCTTTAAGTAAAACCACTTTGTAGCTGAAGCATGAAAATATAAATTTTGGAAAGAGTCAGCAGCTCCCTTCACCTCCCTTCAGCCTTCCTGTTAGTGGCTGAATGAGTAGGTCTGCTTGGCACTGTGACTCAGGCAAGTAATTATTGGTTTCTTGTTGCTCTGCTATCGATAGTGTTGTTGTGTCAGGTTTTGCTGGTGGGGACCTACTAGTATTTTTCACTTGGACAGTCTGGGCTGTTCTCTTGTTTTAATAAATTCTACCAACCCTTTGGGTGCCCAGAGCATTTTTGAAAAAAACTTAATTTAGTAACAGAAAGCTTGACCGGGAAAGTCCTACTGTGCTGGGCAGAATGTGTGGTCAGCCCACAGTGATTCTTGGAAGTAGAAGCACAAGGAAATACAGCTTCAAATCCACATGCGTTCTCCCCTTGAGTTCTGACAGAGCTGTGGCAAGATGAAAATTGTCAAAGCTCACAGCTGTCTGTGGAGAGTGAATGATCAGGTGAGGATCAGGCGAGACTGTTGTCAGAAGTGGGTAGGCTTGGGAAACAAGACTGGCCACTGGTTCCTCTCTGGCTTAGGCTCTCGTTGCACACTGCTGCAAGGTGATGGTCCTTCTACCTACAGCAAAGAAAGAGGAGGATCCCACCCTGTGAGTTGCAACATCAGCTTCAAAAGTGAAGTCAGACCCCAACCTTGGGCTGAACTGACAAGCTGTGGTTCAGCAGGGGGGGTGCCAGCTGAGGAGGGGTTCATCTCCCCCTGTCCCTGCTCCTCCAGCTGCCACAGCATCGCATCCTCAGGGACGAGGGCACCAGCTCGGCAGTGTGGCCCCAGCACAGCCACAGCCAGGATCTCAGCTGCCCACCAGCCTGTGCATTGGTCTGCGATGCTGAACAAGGACTCTGGGGCCCTCTGGGTTGTGCAGCACCTCCTTCTTGCATGGATGTGCATATAAATATGGTGCTTCAAGGTGGATGAATGTACGTATGTATGTATCAATCAATCTGTCTTATTTATTTTTCTTTCTTTCTTTCTTTCTTTCTATCTATCTATCTATCTACCTATCTACCTACTTATCTATCAACCTACCTACCTAATTTTTTTCAGTCTGTGTCAGAAGCAGCGTGGAGTCTTCTACATTCTCCCAAGCCAACCAAAAATACTTTTAGCTGAATTCTCTATTCCTGTTGATGATGCCATTGTTCTCCAAAAAATATCTGAATATGGGCTGAGGTCTGGTCCTGCAGATAGCGTTTTGGAGGCTCTCACCAGGATGCTGCTGTGACCAGGTGGTCTCCTGTAGGAACAAACACAGTCACTTGCATCTTCCATTCCCAGCCCCAGGTGCTCTCAACATCATCCTTAGCCTTGGACTGCTGCTGTTTCCTTCTCTCCTGCCCTCTTCACACACAAGCAGTCCTGAGCCAGCACCACACTGCACAGTTTAGGTGCTTTCTAGAAAGAGGCAAAAGGTCAAAGCACCCCTCCTCAAGCTGTGACTGGAGATGATGGATAGTAGCAGAGGGATCTTTGAACGTGATGACTTTGCCCGAGCTTGGAGAATATGTCCAGCAACATGGAAAACAGTTCAGTTTACGGCACAGGGCTACACATTTCTTAACCCATAATCTGGCTTCTCTGCAGGAGTGGTTGTAGGCACCCTCATTTTGATAATCCTGCTTAACCACAGAACTGGTTTTATATCTTCACTGCTGCCATTCTCCAAAATATGCCACAGAGCTATTCAGTTAGCTTTCATTCAGTGTTATTGTAATGTCCTAGCAATGTAATTAGGATGCTGGGTTAGGTATGGAGACACAAGGAGGCAGGCCAACAGGGAAAAGGGAAAAAAAAGTGCAAGTATAGAAAGCCACAAATGCCTCGGACAGGATCTGCACTTACCATGCCAGAATATTTTGCAACCTTGTCCTGAGCAGTTTTTCTGCACATCAGTGGCTTGTTGGCTTAACGCTGATTTCTACCACAGTTTTACCTTCACTCACGAGGTTACCATGGAAACTTCTATGCCTGAGAAAGTGGGAAGACCCAGCTGTAGGACTGGAGAATACATAAATCAGTAAGCAGGGAAATAAGTCAGAAACAAGCAAGGGATTCTGATCTGCACCTTTTCATCGAAGCCATACCTGAATGCATTACAGGGAGCAAGAAAGGTGCCTTATCCTTGCAGAAGCCAGGAGGTATAGATGCAGGACATAGGCTAGTTAAGAGGTTGCTGTACTAAAATTTAGTGAGCATAAGGAAGATGTAATTTTCTTGCGTGAAAATGTTTGATTATTAATGTCATCCTAGAGTTTGATAAATAACCAGCTTTCCCCAACTTGTCCCAGGCAATATTTTTGGCTTTCCTAGCCTTGAAGCTGCAATCAACTTCCCTCCTTTCCTAGTAGCATAAATTAGTTTTAACCAGTATCTCATAAGGGAGCAATTCTCCTGTATGTTCCCTCGTCCCTGCTTCTTTCTTTTCTACTTCAAGCAGTTCAATAAATCAGAATTTGATTTGCTGGCTTGATCAAATGCGTGTACTATGTGGTAGTCTTAGGATGCCCTATGTGGTAGTATTTTTTCTAAAAGTGAGAGACACAGTGCTCACAAAGAAGGGGATTTTGCCTCTGTCAGCTGCATAACTGTCAGACACCAGCAGGAGCATGGAGTAGCTCATAGTCTATGGGTCACAGACAAAAGACTGGGGAACTAGGTGTCGCAAAAGCAGACTTAGTTGTTTCCCTCCCTCAGTTGTTTAACACTACACTTAATACCAAAAATTTTTAGTTTCTCCATTTCATAAATATGGTGAAAAATTTTACACGGTCATGTTGATTAAGTCCCTGATCCTCCTAAAAGAATTAAGCTACTTGCTTAGGGAAGCAAGCCCTGCCTTCTCTCTCTTCTGAATGCCTGACTCTCACCTACAGCATCTATGGCGTCCTTTCTGCTGGCTGGTAGTTGCATGCTCACAGCATCAGCTGTGTTGAGTAAAACTGAGAACTGTGCTCCTTCTTTCCTGAGCTCAACTCAAACCAACCTGCTAAATGAATTGAGTCCAGTTCTCAGTGACCTTCGGGGAAGGGAGGACACAGTTGTGGTCTCATGCTCCTTACTTAAAACACATGTTTCTTTTGTCCAGGGGAAGGCACCATGCAACCTTACTTTCAATGATGTCTCCGGAGACTGGAGGTTAAAATCATTGCATTTGTAATTACTCTTTATATGACATAGCAGACACAGCCTGTGCTTAAACAAACAGAAAGCAATTACTTCTGTTGCTAACTAGGCCCTTTGATCACTTTATTGCCTAACACATTGTTATTATTATTTTATCAACTGTCCTTAATCCTTTCCCTTGGTGAAGTCTTATTTTCCAGTATTGTGCTTCTGAAAAGAGAGACGCTGTCTTTGCAAAATGTTCTTTTCTTGCTCTGTTTTATTCATGGTGTCAAGGTTTCATGGAAGTATTGGAGTTTCCATTAGTCAGGTATTTGCACAGCAATGTTCCTGTTTGACTTTTATACACAAGGGAGTGAGAAGCAGAAAATTCTATAGGAGACAGAAAGAAAATGATACCTGGTAATGTGATAAAGGCAGCTTGCAGGGTTTCATATTGTCAGGAGAGTCAATTTGCAGCAAATCACTGCACCAGAAGAGATATGAGACCAGCGCTGCTTCATACACGGGGAGCTTGCACTCCCCCATTCTAATATATGGGGTTTCAGTCAGTCATTCTTCCAAGGGATGATCCAAACTGACAACCATTCTTAGTCTTTTCCCAGACTTTGAAAAGTTTCCATGTTGCCCTCTTCTTTCCTCCCTGTCAAAATACATAGTTTGGGTTTCAATACCAATCAAAACAGGTTTGTAAAATTAGCCAAACCCGGCAGCTGTTCTCCCAGATCTAGTTAGAAAAATAAATATTTTGGAAAAGGGACTTTGCCTTAGTGCTGTGTGTCAATATGCAGTAACTCCAGAACACTAGCTTTTGCCTTTTGCTCTCAGGATATCAATACCGACAAAAACTTACTACGAGTGCTTATCATGCTGACAATTAGTAATTGCTAGGGTTAAAAAAGTAGCAGGAAAAAACACTTTAGGAAATTCAAGATAATCAACTAATTTTCTAATGCAAGTTACCAAGTCAGATGTTTTATGGAATATTCCTGCTGCCTATAGAGAGACTGATAGAAATAATCCCTTCTATACCACAGAGAGGACACTTCAACAAATTTCAGCAGAGATTGTCACAGAAGGAGTTTTATGTTCATCCTATGCAGAGATGGAATGCAATGGGGACCTGGGGATCTCCAGTAGGTCTGCAGGGAAACCTTCCTGACAACAAAAATTTGCATGCCCTGAGGCTGCTTTAAATTGCACCAAAGGTTAGATCATTCTCTTAGTCCTGCCTAGCAGATAAAAGGCAGGCTGGAGCCAGGCTGGATGCCCAATATCGGCTTCTAATAATCAAAAAGACTGCTTGCCAAGTAGACTGGAAGGGAGATTGACTAGATATGGAAAAGGACCACTGAATAAGTAAATTAGATATTGAATAATCTCATTCATTTGTTCTGACAGAGAAAGCTTACAAATGCTGTAAAAGTCCAGATACTGCTCAATATGTAGCTAATGCTAAAGAGCAGACACTTGTGAAAGGAGTGACAGCGAATACAGAGAACAGCAGTAGTTCTGCAAGAGTAAAGTACCACTTTGAGAAACACTTACAAGAAAAAAAACAGGTCCTACAAGAAGAGCCACTGTGCCCTGGAGCTGCTAATTGCAAGGATTTCTATTTAAATATATATTCTCCCACAGCTTCCAAGAAGTGAGAAACGTGCTTCATTTTCTTTCAGCCTCCTTGACATTTTCTGGTACTGTTCTTGTGTGATCTACATCATTTTAAACCATTTCAGCTGCAGAAATGATATTTACATACAGGTTTGCTTCACATAATATTGTCTGCTTCTAACAATATTTCTGTAGCTTAACATTTATTTTAGATTTGCTGGAGCTATACACTTGTTTTACTGTGTGATTGCTTTCACAGTGCTTGCAATGGTGCACACCTGCTTGTTTTTCAGTTTTGGAGATCACCATGACAGTTGTTCATTGTTCACACCGTGTTATGTTTTGTCAAAAAGTTTTCAATGGGGAGCAACAAGACCAGCTTTCTGTTCGACTTACCCTGAACGTTCTACTCTGAGGACCAAGTGGAAGCCTTTGGAGCTGAAAAACAGAGATGGTCCATGAATGCTGAGAGCTCAATGCACAGGTACAGATGGGAAGATACCACAGAAGAACAGTGAGAGGGCAAAGTTGCTTTCTTGGCATGTAGTACCGAGAATAATATAGCAATATGCACAAGTTCTTCTGGCTCTAAAGAAAGTAAATGGGAAAGCACTCACCTTATAGTTAAATAACCTACAGCTATTGTGATATAAAACTTAAGCACCACATTCTTTTTTGAACTTTTGGGTCTGGCAGCTGCCTCCTCTTACTCCGGATAAAATCAGTTGTAGTGTTAAAAGACATTTTATTAATAGCCTTTCACTGTCAGGCCAAAATATCTAATGAGATTTCATTTCAGAACATAATTCAACACCTTGGATTTTTAAAGAAAGTGATAACTTCCTAAATCCTTCTCAGTGAAAGGAGAGTTCCTTGCTCATGCAGCTAAGCCCTTCTCTGTCTTACTGCCTCCATCATCTAAATCCAGGTCTGAACTGCAGGGTGGCAACTGCCTGGAGCCCGTAGGCTGTGACCTTGCTGTTAACAGCTGGTCATATTTGCATCATCACTTCTGTTTATTCTAAATTCTGCAATAAAGGGATGAATCTGGAACAGAAATGTAACCTCAACGACACTGGTTAACGGTCTCCTGCTGCTAGAGCTCATCCAGGATTCCAGATAACATCTAGCAGCACCTAATTTTTTAATTTGCATGTTTTTGTGGACAAGTTAAAAGGGTCAGAGGGTTACACTAGAGTGAAAGGAAGAAATCCCGTGGCCCAGGAGGAGAGTCATAATCCATGTCTGCAGTGTTCAGGTCAGAGTTTTGCTGACCAAGATCCCAAAGATGTGGCACCTTGCCCCTTCAAGGACTCCCTAAAAAGTCCACTTCCTTTTATAATTGGAAATGTGGAGATTAGAAGGACTCGTACATATGCAACTCAAAATGTAGCAAAACGCCTTTCATTGTCAAAAAGTCAATATGTTTTAAAATAGTTGCTCCAGGAATCACTTTTCCATTGAATGCTATTGGAATATTACTTCCCCTAGGGTTTTCCTGTAAAAATAAAAATTAAAAAAAAACCAAACTTTAATCAGTGTAAAGCCATCTGAATTCCAACTTCAAGGATTTCCCCTCCTCTCTTTTATTCTACAGGTACAACAGAATGTAAACAGTATTCTTGTTGCTGCCACCTCAAGGTTTATCTGTTCTCCTTTGGCAAATGGATTTTCCCACTCCCTCTCTAGTGTGCCCAGCTGGACATTTCAACAAACTCAACCCTAAATACTCAACTCCTAGAAGAGTGTCCTGGATTGTAAGCATTATGTCAAAGTATGAGGTCAGAAGGATCACATTCAGTGGCAGACAGCCTCTAGTTACAGAGTCCATCATCTCTGCTACCTTGGAATTCCCTCAGTTAGTTTCCTCAATAATTAATGTTTAATCAACATGAAAGCTTGCAGTGGCATTTGGCCATCATGTGATTTGGAGACAACAGCACAAGTATATTGTTATTGTGATGACAGCTCCTGTATGGGGGTGGCATAACTGGCTGCTGAGGGGCAAAATCTCTGTAGAGGCCCAGCCATGACATTATAATTCCTATTGAAGCTCAATTAGAACGCATCTGCAGTATTTCTGGGGGATGTTCAGTTTCTGGGTGATGTGACTCAAGAGGGAAAATATTTTGCTTTTTGGAAAAATCTCTTTAAAATGAGAGAAGAGAATCACAGAATCACAGAATCTTCTAGGTTGGAAGGGACCTTAAAGATCATCTTGTCCAAACATTAACCTACCTCTGACAAAAAATAGACACCCGCACGACAAACAAAAAGCATCACCATCACTAAACCATACCTCCCAGCACCACATCAACCTGTCTTTTGAACACCTCCAGAGATGGTGCCTCAACCACCTCCCTGGGCAGCCCATTCCAAGGTCTGATAACCCTTTTGGTGAAAAATTTTTTCCTAATATCCAGCCTGAACCTCCCCTGGCGTAACTTGAGGCCATTTCCTCTCGTCCTGTCGTCTGTGACTTGAGAGAAGAGACCGACCCCCACCTCTCTACACCCTCCTTTCAGGTAGTTGTAGAGAGCAATAAGGTCTCCCCTCAGCCTCCTCTTCTCCAGGCTGAATAACCCCAGCTCCCTCAGCCTCTCCTNGGATACCATTGGCCTTCTTGGCCACCTGGGCACACTGCTGGCTCATGTTCAGCCGACAGTCGACCAACACCCCCAGGTCCTTTTCTGCCAGGCAGCTCTCCAGCCACTCTGCCCCCAGCCTGTAGCGCTGCAGGGGGTTGGTGTGACCCAAGGGCAGGACCCGGCACTTGGCCTTGTTGAACCTCATCCCGTTGGTCTCGGCCCATCCATCCAGCCTGTCCAGATCTCTCTGCAGAGCCTCTCTACCCTCCAGCAGGTCGACACTGCCACCCAGCTTGGTGTCGTCTGCGAACTTACTGAGGGTGCACTCGATCCCCTCGTCCAGATCATTGATAAAGATGTTAAAGAGAAGGGGTCCCAGTACTGAGCCCTGTGGGACACCACTCGTGACCGGCTGCCAGCTGGATTTAACTCCATTCACCACCACTCTCTGGGCCCGGCCTCCAGCCAGTTTTTAACCCAGTGCAGAGTACACCCATCCAAGCCACGAGCAGCCAGTTTCTCCAGGAGGATACTGTGGGAGACTGTATCAAAGGCCTTGCTAAAGTCCAGGTAAACAACATCCACAGCCTTTCCTTCATCCAGCAAGCGGGTCACTTTGTCATAGAAGGAGATCAGGTTTGTCAAGCAGGACCTGCCCCTCGTGAACCCGTGCTGGCTGGGCCTGATCACCTGGGCGTCCTTCATGCACTGCATAATGGCACTCAGGATGATCTGTTCCATGACCTTCCCAGGCACCGAGGTCAGACTGACAGGCCTGTAGTTCTCTGGATCATCCTTCCGACCCTTCTTGTGGATGGGGGTCACCTTTGCTAGACGCCAGCCGGCAGGGACCTCCCCAGTTGGCCAGGACTGCTGGTGAATGATGGAGAGTGGCTCCGCAAGCACTTCTGCCAGCTCCCTCAGGGCCCTCGGGTGGATCTCATCTGGTCCCATAGACTTGTTTGCATCTAAGGACCTAATTCTGGTTTTGTCCCTCCTTCATGTTCACTTCCCCTTTAGGTCTTTCTTTGAGTGTTTTTTTCCCTACTCCCTAACTAGACCTGCCTGTACTCCCATTTAGTGACTAAATCCAATCTCAGCCTGGAGACATCAGCAGAGAGGAAACTGGGAATGAAAATGAAGTGGTGAGTGATTTCCAAGTACACCCGTGTTTCCACACCAGGGATTGTCTTACTAAATGCTTGTTCACAAGGAGGTTTGCTCATCACCTTGTTTGTTTTTCCCCAACAAAACAGTCTAAGAGTTTTGGATTACCTGTCCTTACACTTCCACAGGCAGCTAAAACAAAGGCATTTATAACTGAACTTTTGAAAGCAAGATTAAGTAAAGTATTTTAAAATACTTTAAGTGAACATTTTTTCAGGACCAATGCCGGTTAAGGTTCATACAGTTAGTGAATGTCATCTCAATGTCATTAGCAGAGTCACAGAATACCTTGTCTTTCTTGTTTAGGTCGGACTTTAGCCAGTTTTTTCTACAGGCATCAGTTTCCACTCATTCCCACAGGTCTTTAATCAGCAAAACTCTCACCATTAAAGCAACAGCCTTGAAGCTGTGGGGTGTGCTCCTATGAAAGGTAATCCGGCCTCATTTTCAGCTGCTTCCCAAAGAGGTTTCACATCAGCTGGAATCTGAGCAGACCTTTCCTCCTCAGAGTTTTTGTTTTTAATCATAGCCATATTATCAATCCCAAATTCTTTACAGGATACACCATTTTAGACCCTCATGCCAGTTATTTTTAATAAACTTTCTTTTTTGTTGTTTTGCATGTCAGCTGTCAAGGTTGTTGTTTCCCATTTTCAAGTCTTTTTCCTTTACATTTTCTGTTTATCTTATTGATCTAACCTTGGGCAGCTGAAACTGCCCTTGGGGCTGACAGCTGACCTGGGCAGCAACCTGGCCCCTGGAGCTGGAATTAGATTGAAAACTGGGGAAGTATTTTATTAAAAATTCATGCTCTGTCCCTTACCTCCTTCCCTCCCTCCACCTTGTTTGCCTCCCTTCCTCCTTTTCTTTCTTTCTTTCTTTCTTACTTTATTTATAAATTTATTTATTTATTTTTCTTTCTCTTTCTTTCTTTCTTTCTCCCTTCCTTCCTTCCTTCTCTCTCTCTTCATCTCCCTCCAACTCTCTTTCTCTGTCTTTCTGTTTTCTACAGACCTGCAGGCTTCTCTTTAGCCCATATTACAGGGCATTCTCTGTATACATGTTCCCACTGACTTGATTTTTTGGTGTTTTTTTTTTGTTTGGCTGGGTTTTTTTTGCATTCCTCCCAACAAAATGTATATTCTTCACCACACATTTCATATATGTCCAGAATTACACATATATGGCTACACACATGTATGTTACACCCTGCTGCAGAGAGGAAGAAGAGCCAAGCTCTCTTGGGAGAGGCGGGTGATGCGTCCCGCTCTGGTGCAGGCATCTGCAGGTGCCTGGCTCTGGGACACAGCCTTGGAGGGGGCCACTGTCTGTCCCCAGCCCTTCTGCCACCTGCATTGACACCCAGGGCCTCCCCTGTCCCTCGGGAACGTGGACCAGCGCTGGGAAGTCCTGTCCCAGTGGTCTGCAGGGACACCGAGCAGCAGCCCAGCTTTCCCTGGCCACGAGTGTCCTCTGGGTGGGCTCAGGGTGAAGGAGCTGAGGTCACCTCCATCCCTCCTGCCTGCTCTGGCGTGAGGATGGAGTCACGGCCCTGAACTGCAAAAGCCAACATCGAACCTCAGCAGCCCCCCTTTAATTGGATTTTTTCCCCTCTACGTCTCTCTCTTAATGTGCAGTTCCCAGATTCCTTCACAGTCAGCCATCCCTTTTATGCCTTCTGGAAAGCAATATATATAGCGCAGGGCTATAAATAAGACTAGCAATGTCATGGTAACCATGGTAACCGGCAGGCTTCAAACACGGATGTGTGTGAGATTTAGAGGAGGTTGCCCTCGACTTTACAGCCAGATGATCTGGCCTTTGTAAAATTACACTGCTTGCAATTTGGATTTCTCACTCGCCACAAAAATACTTTTTTATTACAATGCTAAACAAGGAGCTGGAGGTTCTTTTCCTTTTTATAAAATAAATGGGTGTTGAAAAGAGTGCTTGTAAATGGATACCTTCTGTGGATGCTGATTGCAATGATATTTCAAAAACTTTTTCATTTCAGATGAAGGGAGCAGCCGTTCCTGCTCACCATCCATTGTGGCTGTTACGGCTCATCTCTTGTCGGGAGGGAGAATTCAATTCACCGCACGGGTGAAATGGAGGTATTCTGATCTTTTGTGCTGGGCAGAATATCAGAGGTTCAATGTCTTGAAAATAAAGGCAGCAACCGAAATGCTAAGAAGGCTCAGCTGGGGTCTGCCCGTCGCTGTACAGCGAAAAGGTGCCCCTCGGTTCCCCCGGAGAGGTTTCAACTCACGACACAACGCGCAGGTGGAGCTGAGGAGGCCCCGGGCACCTTCTCAGCCTCTGCAGCAGAGCAGCGATGTCCAGGGGGATAGTCCCTGTGGGCAGTGGCCAGACACTGATTGATGCTGGGGGCGAGCACCGCTCTGCAGCTCCAGCCCACACTTGCCCCCCCGAGCACCAAACCCGTCTCTGCCGGTCCCCCCGTGTTCATGCAGCCACTGCAGCCACCGCTGCTGCACCGACCCCCTGGGAAGCTGCGGGGATGCTCAGAGAGGGGGTCCCTGTCCCCTCCACATGGCAGCGTCACGGGGCAGTGACAGCACAGGCATCCCCTGCTGCGTGTCCCCAGGAGCTTCTCCCCACCGTGGTTTATCACTCTGCCCTTGTGGAAGCACCGATACCAAAGTCTGCAGCAACCCCTCAGGGGGTGGTACCTGCAGCGTGTTTGGGACCATCGCTGGAGAACGGCCCATCTGACAGAGAAGGAGCACAATCACCTCCCTTCTCCATGGAGGTGCTATGGAACTCATCAAGACCAGAGAAAGAGGGGAAAAAACCTCACAGTCTTAGTTTTTTCTGGCCAGGACCCTGCCATAACGGCTGCAGCCAGCTCAGGGCTGCCAACCTGGCTGGACTCCACAGGGGCTTCCAGAGCCAGCAGTTGGGTAGAGCCTGGCGAGGTCTGTCTCCTCTTCGCCCAGGGGAAGAGGACGAATTGCACGTGTTTGGTGGTGGTGGTCGGACAGGGGGAATATAGGGCTCCCCAGCAGGAAAACTGCTCTTGTCCCATGAACTTCAGTAAGAAGAAAGCCGTGCTCTGCTGGTTGAGCTCTTTGCACTGATGCGTGGATGCTGCTTGGACAAAAATGTGAAGCTTTCACTGTCCCAAAGAGAGTCCAACCTGGACAGTTTAGAGACAGATATTGCAAAATGCTGCAGCTCTCCACAGAATGATTTGGGGGTGGCACCTGGGAAAGAAGTAATGCACCCCTGTTCCATAGTCTGGGGTTTGCTGGCAGCTCCTTGGAGATGGATTTGGGGAAGGAAACAACAATGTGTGGCACAGAGATGTTTCAGCTGTTCTGCAGCAAATGGAAATTGCTGTGAACAGCTGATGCTTCTCAGTCCACATCTTCGTGGAGGGGTTTCAGAGGTGACCCTGACTTCAGTGGGCTTCAGACATTCCCTCCACAGCCGTGGGACTCGTGCTTTGGAGCCAGTCCTGAGGCTCTCTGACATTCTTCTGTTATAGTGCCTATCCTTAGCTCAGCATGGTTTGCAAGCTTTTTGTGACTGGAAATAAATGTGGGTCCATTAGAAAATGTTGCTTGCCCATATTTTGTGTGCGTGTGTAAAATGTGCAGCGCTGGGGGGGGAAGCAACAGGAGTCAGACTGTTTCTTTCCACTCCAGCGAGACTTGCCCAAGGTCTGAGTTCATACCCACACAGCGCAGAAATGTCTCTCTCCTCCAGCGGGGCACAAGGCTCGCCTCCTGCCGCCAGCGAAGACCTCCTCCCTGCCAGTTCTGCTGCTTTCAGCAGGAAACAAGTTCAGCAGCGGGCACCTCAAGCTCCTCTGCTCCCTCTGCCACCGATGAGTGCTCTTGAACGGACACAAGTGCCACCAGTGAGATCCAGCGCGAGGTGCCGGCGGTATCAGCCCGGTGACCCATGGCCATCGCCGTGGATTTTCAGTGGGGGTGCGCCGGGGGGTTAAAACAGCCATGCTCCCACTGACAAGCATGGACGGAGAAAGGTGAGAAGCACCCAGCAGGTCAATAAGAGCTTTAAAGCTGCTCTGTGCAGAGGGCGAGCCGTGATCTTGCAGGCAGCCCCAGGGCAGCGTTACGGCTCCCTCTGTTCCCATTCACTCCGGTGGGATTTCTGATGCCCCTAAAGTCCTTTGTCTGCAGTGCCAGTCCCTGTGTCTGTTGGTCAAGAATTTGGAGCCCTTTGGCAGGTGTATACCCAACCATCGAGAGGACGTCTCACAGAATCACAGAATCACAGAATCTTCTAGGTTGGAAGGGACCTTAAAGATCATCTTGTCCAACCGTCAACCTAACTGACAAAAATAGACACCCGCACAACAAACAAGGAGTAACCATCGCTAAACCATACCTCCCAGCACTACATCAACCCGTCTTTTGAACACCTCCAGGGTCTCCTTCGTCACCTGCTTTCACAGACAGCATCAAACCTGTTGCTGGTCCTGAGCTCTCAGACTCTTGCGTGGCTTTTCACCCTGGCTCCAGGAACTCGTCTCCAAATTGCTGGAAGTTTTTACCTATGAGAAAACACGAGTGTGGCCTTGAACTTTACAGCACGAGCTTGTGTTAGATTAACCTCCCAGCCAGAGAGCAGTTATCTCCTCATTCCTTTTGAAACCTGCCTCCAGACAAAAGCAGAGCCCTGTTTGATGCTGTGAACAGCCTCAGGACAACGATGAGCACAGTCATTTCCAAAGGACCTCAGACACCCTCCAGGCCCTTTCCCTTTCCTTAAACAACAGACTGTTTCTCACTTGATTTCAACTGACCTTGCTCAGCTGAAGGCAATGGAAGATGCTGATTTCCGCTGGCTGAGGTTAAAGAAATCACCAATAGTGAGGAAAAGGTAAAGAAACAGTGGTGGAGCATCTTTTCTTCCAGTCTCATGATTTCTATGGTTCCAGTCAGGCATTATAATTGTTCTTGACATCTTTTTTTCTTTTCCCACAGACTCAGACTTGAAACTCGGGTTCATCTACAGTTGCCCCGGTGCAACTGGCCAAATGCCGTTTATAACACAGATGAACAGTCTGCCTATACGAAATGGCTTCTGTGTGAGCTTACTTTAAACCTGCAAAGAGCAAACTGTCAGAGGCAAGCAGCTTGCAAAAGTTTTCTCTCAAAGCAAATTTTCTCTCTTCCTTTTCAGTGCAAACAGCTGTCAAAGAGAGCAGCCGTTTCCATGGTCAGGGACCCAGAGCTTACCAGTTTCTCACTCACGTCAGGGGAACTCTAGGCTGGAAATAAATGCCATCAGAAGAGCCACACTTGGTCCTCCAACGGCACAAATTGCTGTAAAATGCTCCCTTTGATGTCAGTGAGCTACTGGTACAGGTCGGTGCAGTGTATGGTTATTATCAAGGAGCAGGAGGCCTGATCTGATAGATTTGGGACAAATCCTATTACTTCTGTGCCACCCAACACCTGTCCCTCATCATCTTCAGTCTTTTCATAATTCTGCAAAGACTGATCTTTGCTGTTGTAAGACGTTTCTGGCAGGGGCTGAATTCTGTCGTGTGATTCACACACAGCACCTGGTACAGCAGAAGCCAGACGAGTCTGGGCAATACAGATTTTGAGCAATTCATATCCGAATCCACTTGACTCCAGCAGAAAATATGCCCTTGATTTTTAAAAGTATTGAGTCGCCTATGGAGGGGCGACTCTGCTTCTGAAAACATATGGAGCATTTATTTGTACCTTGTGAAGCCAAGATCCATTTGACAATGCACCCCACACGTCTGAAAAACACCTGACCCAGCTTTGAAAGAGGACGGGAAGCGTCTGTTTTCTCTGCTGAAAGCACTTTCCTCATTTCCAGGAAGGAGGAGACACACGGGAAGGGCAGAACTTTGTGCAGCCACAGCAGCAGGAGCAGAAGGAACTTCTCAAGGTGGACTTTCTGGACCACAGGCTGCAGAGGGACTAGAGGACCTTTGTGCTCTCCAATGCATTGCCTCCAGGAACCAGTTTCTCTCCCACAGTGTCAGCCCCTGCCTGCGCTGTGCCATCCTGCCACCTTATCCCATTCCTTCATGATGTTCTGCTTCAGTCTTTTGGGGGGATTAGCACGTGCTGAAGCGCTGCTTTATTGACAATAACAATTACCTCCACAATAAACTGACTGGATCCAGGAAGACAGATGGAAGGGAAAGTGAGAAAAGAACTCAAAAAAGGCACACAGATGAATTGTTTGGAAGGGAGGAGAAAGCAGATGGTGGATGAATTTCATTAGTTTAGAGTAACCGTATTGGTCCCTTCCTTTTCTCCCAAGCTGTGGTTGACTTTTGCCGCTCAGCTTTGTCATCACTGTCCCCTGACTGGCAACTTTATTTCACATTTCCTGCCCTCACAGTGGGCCTTGGAGGATTCCGACAGCAGCTCTGGGGTTTACCTGCAGCAAAGGGAAGCCACAGCCAACCCACCTTTCCAGCTATGCAAACAGCCAGCAAGAAATTTGGGTGGAGATCCAGCTGCTGGAAGGCATTTCTTGCTGGTTTTAGCCATACTGAGGCTGTTAATTGGAAAATAGGACCATATGTGCTATCCTTGCCCCAGGAGGTTAAGGAGCCACTTGGGTACAAAGCTTGGAAGCTCAAGTTCCTCTGAAGTTCAAAGAGACAGAACTGGATTTTGGGAGAGCTCCAATAAAAGTCACGGAAGTGCATCATTTCTCGAACAATGATCCACCTCCTGCTGTCCCACACCAAAGGCTGTTGGAAGTGGGCAGGATTCCCTGGGGCAGCTGGATGAGTCTGGACAACACCCGAGGGGTATCAGGCTGGACCCTGCCCTGGTGAGCAGTGCTGTGGCAGAGGGAGAACCTGCACAGGAGAAGAAGGGGCTTCCCAGTGCCCCTCACCCCAATGAGACCAGCAGAATTCGGTGGGGAAGCCACTCACAGCCACCAGCAGCAGCCACCTCCCTGCCCCTGGACTTCCCAGATGCATCTTCTCCTGCAGATTTGTCTGTGGACAGGGAGGAAAACCCCTTGCAGCTCCCCTGGAAAGGCTCAGCAGGGTCTCCCCAGGCTGAGACCCTCCTCTCTGTGCAGCCGTGGATCCAGAGAGGCAGCGCCAAAGTCCAGGGGGAAACCGGTCCTAAACCACACACTGGGCTGGACCGAGGCACACTGAAGGAAACGCTAAGGCAGTAATTAAGTTAATTGAGCTTTGGATCTGGCCCACAAATGGCTTCTACATCTTAGAGCAATGATTTTGCCTGTTGCTAATTTGACTAATTAATTTGACTAATTCTACATGTTGTAGAACTGTTGATATTGGGGAGGCAAATGTTTAATGTGAAAACTAATTAAAGAACATCAGGCTGCGGTCAAAAAATGCAGCAGGATGAAATGGGCATTTGCTGATCACTTTGGTTTCACCACGTTCAGTGAAGGCTGTTGGTCGGCTTGGCAGCCTTAGGAAACAGAGACTCTGCGTGAGCGAGGAGCACGAGAGACAAATCATTTCTGATGGACACAACTAAGGCTGGCTCTTTTCCATCAAGTTGGTGAAATTCCCCTCTTCCCTACAGTGAGCAATTAGAATATTACATTTCCAGCTTGTTTAAAGGGGTTTAGATTTTGGGGCTCAAAGTGTTCAGAGTATTAGAAAATCAGTGCTGACATCTAGCCAGGTACTTTTAAGTTGTCCGTAAGAGGTTACTCTGTGAGGATACTGCCCATATTAAGATTGGATTGCTTTTTCAGAGGCTTTGATTAGAAGTACTTCAGGAAATTTCATTTGCAGCTCTCATTAGAAGGAGGATTTAGGGATGCTTTGTACACGTGGGCACTTGTAGATACTTCTTTCTTGGCAACAGGCTGCACGTGGACGCTCTCTGTAATTAGCTCTAGCAATAAAGGCCACGTTGCTTCTCCAGCTCTTAGTATCCATTAAACCAATTACCAGGAGAAGTCAGGAGAATGCTTATGCTGCAGTTTGCAGAATTCATGTTTTCGGGAAGCGAGTGTAGGGAAGTGTGTGTTTAACATTCACCACAAGTGCAGGCGCAGTCGCTCATTCAGACTAGGTGAGGAACACACAGACGGCTTCAACCCAGAGCTGCCACCACCAGTCCTTGGTCATTGTCATGGAAGAAGGAGCAGGGTCCAGACCCAGGACAGATTTCTGTGAACGTCACTTTATGGTGTTCATCTCGGTGACTGCAGTGTGCCCAGAGTGTTTAAAAGCACGGCATTGAAAGAGCCCATTCCGATTAAGAGACTTTGGCTGAATTTGAGGTTGTGGCCGGAGACCTTTCCTTTCCACCTGCTCCTTCAGAGGCTCCTCTGCAGGACGTGTTTCCTCGGGGCAACTCTCAAAGCTGGTGTGGCCACGGAAATTAAGTTAAAACTGAAGTGGGAAGGAGATGAACTGTCGTGTTGGTGCAATGTGCTGCATGGCTGGGGGGACACCTGCTCTGGACATAGACCCCTGTGTATTCTTCAGTTGACTCATGGGCAGTGTCATTCTGAGAAGGTGTTTCGCCATTTTTTTTTGGGGTTGTAAGTTGTCTCATCACCTTTGTTACGTATCCATAAGATAGAAGAACATGAAGATTTGCAACTGGCTTCAGTGACTGACACACTGAGCCTTGTTCCTCCTCGTCTGCCACCCCTTGCCTGAGATGGATGGACAAGGTTGACCGCTACATTGAGGACTGTCTCATGTCCGTGTGACCCCGTCACCACTATACTGTGCACAGAGGTTGAACCACCTGCTGAGTGGCTCAGGACAGAGATGAGCCCACCGCTTCCCAGCTCCAGGCTACCTGCCAAGCACCAGGATGAGCAGGAGTTGAGGGATGCCCATCTAGGACTTCTGTTGTACCAGAAACCTGGGGAAGTACAAACCCTGGTGAGGAGATGTGCAGTTGCAGTAAGCTGAAGGCACAAATGAGAAATACTGCAAATCACCATGGGAGGAATGTGGGATAACGAGAGGGCAGCAGTTACAACTGGATGTGTCATGTTTGTTGCATCTATTGTACTAAAGAATATGAAATGTTCTTCTTTCCAACTCAGCCTTGAATTCTTTGTTTATTTGGATTAGTTGGGGGGGTTTTGCAAACTGATACTGTAGAAAAAAAAAATAATTAAAAGGCCATTTGAAAATTTTGGGTTGATTTTGACCTTTTAAAACTCCGAACAAAAACACAAATCTTTTTTGTATGAATCCAGTTACTCTCTAAAATGGCCAGTCTTTCTGAACTGGAACAAAAACCCAAAAGACTCTAAGGACTGTAAAAGCTCTTTCAGCTGTGGAGGAACTGAAACATGCATGAAAGACAATTTTCTTGTAATGTTTTGGGTTTTGACAAGGAGTGCTTTCCAGTTAAAAAAAAACGTATTTGCCCTGATAATTACCCACCAGCAAATCTCAGCAGTGTTGGACATAATCATTTGTTTCTGCAGCACTTGGAACACCTTTCTGCTGTTCTACACTTCTCCCATTTTCATCTCCAGGCTCCTTCCCACAGCACAGGATGGGTCCCTTCACCATTCTGCTGCGCTTGGATGCTGCTGCTGCTGTAGAAACGTTACATTCTCACCAGCCTTCCCCAGCACTGAGGTTGGGTTTCAGACCCCATCCCATACGACCAAAAGCCACAGATGGCATTTGTAGATAGATCCCTGTGTGCGATCCAAAGCTGGGAGCTGCCCTGGAGTACGGCTGGCAGGAGGGGGGGGGTTCTGCTCTGTGCTGCAGGGTCGGACAGGACCAGCCGGGGCAGGGTCTTGTCCCCACTGAGCCCCTGTTCTGGTAGAGAGACTGTAGCCCATGGGGAGCTCCTTTTCTTACCCTTCTTCTTCAGCAAGTGCGTGCTGCAGCCCACGTCCATGCCACCACACAGGTGGCCATGCATTAAAGTAACTTTTTTTCCCCCTTCCTTGCCTCCCTTTCTTGGGCAGAAGCTGTCAGGGTCACAATGCACTGGGATGAGCAGGTCACACCACAGCTCTTCCTGGCCTCTGCTTTCTGTCATGGCAGTGGCAGCCCCCGCCACCTTCTGCCAGAAGACAGATGTGGAGCGTTTTCCTCGATGGGACGGGGTCCCTGTGACCCACAGGGCTCAGGGTGCTCTGGTCTCTGCACGAGGCATTCTGAGATGGCTTCGAGACCTGCTCTCTGGGTATCTGTGCTTTAATTAAAACGTGTGTAGAAAAAAACGGAGAGGTCACGTCAAGGACACATCAAACAGCATTCAGGAGCTGCAGAAAATCCATTAAGATGAGATACTTACAGGAATCTGCCCGTTCCACTTATCAAAAAGGAGGCTGATCTATGACACGAGTGCTGTGGAAGAAATACCTTCGTGGGGAATGATTTCCATGTACTGACCTTGCCTTTAACATAGCAGAGAAATGTACAAAAAGAATCAATTTCTAGAAGTTAATGCCCAGTCCAAATGAAAAAAATAGGACATTTTTGAACAGAAATGACAAATAACTGAATTACAACCTGATGCAAAACAAGGGAAAATATTTGTTGTCTCAGCAATGTTCACAAGCCAGAAAAGACATTTCCCATCCTACTCAGAGCAACGTGGATCAGAAGAAGCCAAGGCCACCAATTCTGCTTGGAGCCTTTAGGTGCTACTTTAATGTTCCCCATAAAACACAGGCTGTCTTCTCCTGCAGAAACACTCTTAGTCTTCCAAGAACAAGTGTATCTGAGTAACAACAGGAGCCAGACCACACTAATTGATATTGCTGCAGCGCTTAGAGAATAAATTAAATTGATTAATAGCTTTGAGAAGGTTGAGTTTTTCTGTACAATTTCTTTTAAGGTAAGAGCCTTGAAAAGCAGCACTTTGTAAGTATGGAGGATGAAAAAGCTGTGACCTGTCTTTACAAAACAGGCAAATGACATGGAATAACAGCAATTAATCAGACATATTGCTGCAGTATAATTGGAAGATGTTCAGATGTGCCTTCTAAGACTGAAACATTTATTTTCAGTGCCAAATAAAGCATTCAAATGCCCTTTCTTCCATTAGTCGGAATGGGAACTGGGCACACGGGTGGCCCAGAAAGCTTTAGGAGTCTCCCTTTCTCTTCACGTTAGGACTAATGGAAAGCATTTATCCCGCCACACACAGCTGATGCCAAGATTTTGTGCCTTTGCATCTTGGCAGGAGGTGGTGCCTCTGCTGCTGTCCTTTTGTGAGGTTTTCATGAATCGCAGCAGAGAGGAGCCTTGGTCACGACTAGTGAGCAACACCGTACACAAACAGCAGCCTTGATAAGGAGATTTGGGGACATTTCTAATGCCACCTGTACAACACCACCAAAAAGCCACTGTTCAGAGAGCTCAGTTACGCTGGTGACATCCAAACAGGAGCCCGACCCTTATTTAGAGAAGCAGCTGCCATTAAGAGCTTTCTCTTCAGAAGCCCCTTTATTTGTGATAATTTGTTACAGCTCGTCGTAGGCTGGTATTTCTGCAGCTCACGTATCATCTCTCCAGCCCTAAGATGCCCATAATAGAAGCAGAAGTGTAATAGGTCACGTTTCTACACTTTAGCCTAATGGGATAATTTAATGTGCTGTTAATGGCTGTAGATCTCTCCCATCCTCCCAAAACTCAGCTCTAACAATGTGAAATCTGAGGAAACGGAAGCCTCTGGTCTGGAGCTGTCATTTCTTTTTATAGCTTGCTTTGCCACTCTGCAGTGTAAAATTCAAGATTAGTCTGAGATTAGTTTGGAAAAGCATAAAGACATCACAGAGAGATTTTTAATTGTTTCTTTCTGCCTTACAAAATCCATCGGTGTTCAGGAAACAAATGTGTAGGGAATTCCTGTGCAATATTTGGGTGAAGATTTGCAAGCCAATGTTTAAGAGCACTCGCTGCAAAGCAACTTCCAGTTGAAGGATCTTACAGTTTCTTTTGGGATCCTGAGCTTTTGAGAGCAATGAGGTATTTTGGGGAATCCTGGCTTTTTCTGTTTTTACTTTGAAGACATCACATAGAAGTATTTAACTAAAAAAAATGTGTTCAGTTATAATGGTGACCTGCCAACATCTATTCTATTTTCTATTCAGTTTACACATGTCGAAGTGCATACAAGATATTCCATCTGTCAGTACTAAGTGTTTTTTAGGTTTGCCATTTGTAGCATAACTCTTGAAATTCCTGATGACTTCTAGCTTTTCTCCCAGGCCTGACAACTTTTTCCATGTACACATAAGCAAAATGTTTTATTTTCTATTCTGGAGTAATTTGCCTTTTGTTTTGCTTGTTATTAGAAAAATGTGATCATGGTGTCAAAAATAAAATATGGTAATATTTCACAGCTTTTTTGTAAAGTGGCAAAGTTCTTGTTACAAGGCCCTTTCCGTTTGTGAATGTCATGGTTTAGGCTGAATTGACCAATTATAATGACAGATGGCCCCTTCCTCCTCCCTCTTCAAGGAGAGGAGAGGAAGAGATAAAGAGATTTATGAGTTTAGAATGAACTAAACTACTTTAATGAAATATTAATATTAAAATTTAAAAAGGAAATGATTAAATGGATACAATATATACAAAACAGAACCAAGCTCCCAGGATCACCTCACCAACAGGCACTGGGGAAGTCCCAGACCAGACTTGGCAATGGATTACAAAACATAAAGTTGGTTCTGTTTTACCTCAAAACAGGACAGTGAAGGATCAATTCTAGTGGAGATTCATTCTCTCCATATACAGTGGCTCAGAATATGCAGTTACAGAAGATGTAATTAATATTAAATAATAGAAAATGGCTCTTGGCTTTTCTGTCTCATGCCCCAATAAACCCCAGATCTCTAGTGAGGAGGCTCCAGAAGGGCTGTGGCAGCAGCCAGTGCAACTGGCAGCAGTCAGCCTGTGCAGAAGCTTTCGTGGTGTCTCCACCAGAGCCATACCAGACTCTGCAGCCAAAGGAACCAACAGTTCATTACCCCACTTCCAGAGCTTCAAGCCAGAAGTGACTATCAGATCTGATGTCTAAATGCCAGGCTCATCCAGATAGCCTGTGGCGAGACCAAAGTCTTCTGTTAGACCACAGAATGTCCTTCTTGAGGAGATTAAAATGCGTGTTACAGGCAGAGGACTTTTTCAGTGATGGTATAGCTGGCTAAGCACATCTCTTAGGCAAAGCAAAGCTTCATCCTACAGCCATGAAGAGGCAGAGGGTCTCCTCTGACTCCCCTGAGCTCGGGATACAGCTTTGTGTCCGCACACCATCCTCTGCAGCTCTGACCCTTCAAGGGACTGAGCTGGAGCAGAGGAAAGAACAATCCTTCAGCAGGCTGGCATTCACATCATTGGCCAGGACAAGGTCAGCTGAAGGGCAAACAGTCCAACAGAGTCATTGGTTAATCATGGGTGTGGTTTATTCAGTTGACACCTTACAAACTCACTTCAACATCAGCATCTTCCTTCTCCCAGTCACCCCAGCCCCTGAGCTCACATTGTCACCCATGGGGTGTTGGTGCAGTGCTCGTTAGCACTTCCTACACCTATAGGGTACGTGGTTTCCATAATTACTCCTACTGCAATTGGGAACTTGCTTTACAGAGCTACTGAGTGGTTCTTTGTCAAAGCCATTGAGTCATTGTCCTACTTTGGCACAGGATTAGAGTTGGCCTGGTGTTCACTAATGAGGCCCAGGCATCAGGCTGCAGCAGAACTTTGGTCTTAGCACTGAGATATTATGAGGCTTTCCAGCTCGTCACAGTAAAAGTCACCATTTTATGGATTTCTCCTACACTTTACCTCTCTCCTGCCTTAAGTTCTCTTGAGGGAAGCCAGAACTGTACAGTCATTAATTCAAAATGTACGTATCATCCCTGGCTTAATTGATAATGTCCTTTTCCCATCTGGCTTCAAGGTCAAGTATTTGCTAGATGATGTGGGATTCCTGACTGAAATGGGGTCTGATTTGTGCCAAATGCTGATCAGACAGATGGTATGGGCATTTTTCTTTCAAAATCGTTGATAATGTGGATATCAGATGAAAAATGGCAGGTAGGCAGAACAGAGAAATGATCACAAAATGAACTGAAAAAAAGTGTGTGGGTAAAATTGAGGAGGTGCTGTAAACACGGTTTTAGCAAAATGGTTTTTCATTTGCCTATTTTCCCACTGAATACATACATATTGTGAGCTCAGGTGTCTTTTCCCACACTGCAACTCACTCATCAGGCTTTTCTGCTCCTACTTGAATTTTTAAATTAAGTGTAGGCCGTTCAGTGACTTGAGCGGAAAGAGGATGAACTCTTCTTATCCAAAACTGTTTCTTCATGGGTAAAGCAGAACCTGCTGGCTTGTCCCAGGCACGTGCTGGAGCTGCACAGACACGCTGCTTCCAGGATCCACTTCCATGACCTTCCACGGCAACTGGCTGGTGAAACACAGACAAAAGGAGTCAGTAATTGACCAGACAACAGATCTTATTTTTTTAATTGCAAATTGCAAAATCAAAACAAGTAAACCTTTTCTTGTGCTATCATTCAAATAATATACCACAAGTTCAGTATCTCTTGCCCACTGTAGTAACAGGGATGCCGCGCAGTTGTAGCCGTTAAAATAAGGACACCAGAAATTTGCTATACTGCTTCTCCATCTCATTTCCAAAAATAATTATTCCTAACATACGGAGTGAGAAATCAAGCATGTCTGCATTAGTAAATTGGTAGTCCCAGTTATCTATCTGATCACTGATCTATAAATAGTCCTTAGCAAAAATGGGTAAGGATTAGAGAAAGCTTGCAAAAAGTCGTAGGCTACTGATATTTTTGCCCACACTAAAAATGTGCAGTCTTAGATAGATCAATGAGAACTGAAAAAAGACACAAATGCTAAATGTTTGAGCACTCTCACTCCTGTGCTGAGCATAAAAAAACCCAAGAAAATCAGGAAAACTGATGAGAATTTGAGTATGTTTTAGTCTAAAAGCAAAGGGAAGCAGATAAAACATAAACCCCAGTTACAGCTGTATCAACAAAAACCAGGGCCTAATAACGATAGGGCTGAGCAGGTTGGCTAATACTCCTTCAAATAATCCATCAGTGATCCATCTTCGGTTTCTGAGCCTTTCTCTGAAGCCTGATCGATAGAAAGGCACAAGCAGGGCTGAATTCCTGGGGCAAGCCTTTAGCTGCTACAAATCAGTGTAGCTCCCTCTGCTTTATGACTGGCTCTGCAGTCGAGAAAGGGGTGGTAGTTGTAAATGAGATTTATAAGCTAGCCGGTTGTTCAGTTAGTTATAACTTATTGTTATGCTCAGCTCAGAAACCAGCAAATACCAGGCAGAGGTACAACCTAAATCCTCTGTAAAGGGACCCATGGGATGGTTCCTCAGGTGGGCAGACAATGATTTCCATGTCTCTTACCGCAGCTTTTGCCACTTTTGAGACAATTGTGCCACAAACATTTGAAGAGACCGACAGCACTGAAGACCATTCTTTCTTCTTTTTGCAATTTCACCCCTGCAGTGATTGGAACTTTTACCACAACTATCCACAACCGCTGCCAACACCCCCATCTATGCAGTCTTGCACCCTCGGCCACAAACATACAAGGCTTTTACTGCAGGACTCTGCCAAAACCTGCACTTTGCAGGCGCTTTTATGTAAAGGGTTTCTTTCCCTCTACTCCACCCATACTTCTAGCTCCATTTTCTGGTAGCTCCAGACCTTCATGGATGTTTGCCTACTTAGATGATTCCTGCAGTCTCACCCTCCTCTCCTCCCCTAAGCTCCCTCTCCCGTGTCCCTTCTGTTAAGACACATTCATGACTCACATTTCTTCTTGCCCTTGCAGCGCATTGCACAGCTCCAGACCATGGGAGAACAAACCCCAAAAGGCACGTCTTTTCTGCCTTCTCTTTGGATTGAGTTATCCAGCCAGGAATAAATCTGTGACTGTGTGAATTGTTTATATATGGTGATCTTTAATAGCTTATGCGGACTGTAACCTGTGAGTGGGACAGCTGAAGCCTGGCAATAGCAGGTGTACTTATGTCAGCAATTTGTTTAAATTTGGCAGTATGTGGTTACAACTCTGCACCCACACAACAACTCAACCCCAGCTCTCACCCAGAAACAACCAGTCACCTCGTTCTCTTCTGCAGCTCTGGAAACCACAATGTAATTTATCACTTTTCCTACCTCCTAGTAATCTGCTAGGTACCTTCACACAGCCATGAAGCAACCACTGGTCATCTCCTGTGCTGCCCTACGCAATCCCACAATGACTTATGCAGGGTTGACTATGCACTTACAGACCCACTTTGGCTCAATGGTAGCCCTAGTGCTGCTGTGAATCTGAGATACTCTCAGCTCACAGAGTTAGATTTAATATTCCCTTACAATGGGAAAATTATCAGAGAAGATAAACAGCTCTGGAAGCACGTTCCCTTGTCTTGCTCTCAATCTTGGCATCTTCCATCCTGGAAACCACCCTTCTAATCTGGTCTGCAGCTGCTAAAGCACTGTGGCATTTTCCTCTTGTTTGTCTGCAGAAATAAATATGTGCAGATAAAAGTAGTTTATAAATCCATTTATGAGGGAGCTGTCTGTCTGGTATGGAATTACAGAATGATCCCATTTGCTGATTGACAAATTGTGCAATGTCAATACAAATGGACTTTACGAATGTGAACTGCAGAACAAAACAAATAATGTTGGTGTAGACAACTTGAGATTCCAGCTCTGGTTTTGTTCGTATTTTTCAGAAGTAATTCGTGATGCCAACCTGTGATTTTAAAGGACTTGGTTTTCCAGAAACTGGTGTTTTATTCTTTAATGAAAAGAAAAATAAATCAGTCCTGTTGCAGTGTTTCACTCTTTGCAAATAAAATCTCTAATCACTTCCAAAATATCTTCATTTTATATCTATATAAGAGGATGGAAATATTCAAATTCACGTCATCATCTTGTTTCCTGAGTGGACTAGTCAACACTGACTGGAAGACGCATATGCTTAGTTTCAAAAAGGGATGAAATTTTTGTTCCTCTCCAGCCATGCTAACTCTAATTCAAAGGGACTTCTCAGGAATTCATATGGTGCATATTTTCAGGTAGCTTGTGAGGTCAAAGCTAAGCGCCAGGCACTCAAAACCTGTCCCTATTGACTCTAGCCTGTGGCAACAAATTAATTATGAGAACAGGAAAAGGCAAGTGTATAAGAAAATGTCTATTCAGCAAATCAGAAGCATCCAATCGACACCCAAAAGGCAGTTCTGCCATAAGGGTGATGACGTATATGTATATGAAAAAGCCGAGACAAGGGATTTTCTTTCTACGTGTAGTTGGAAAAAAAAAACAAAAAAATACCATACAAAAATAACATCTGCACATTTTCTTGCCTGCCCTTGAACCCCAAGACATTATCCCCACAGGTCAGATGTACGTATGATACCTTCTGGTTTTTCCATGGCTGCTCGGGGAAAGTACATTTTAGCCCCATGTCTGTTCCATGAAGTCTCTGCCGTTCCCCTTTCTGAGCAGAGATTTTCTTACCCCCGGGAAGCCATGTGGTGTTTGAAGGCAAGACCCATCACAAAACAATGGGCTGGGGAAGAACCACTGGGCTTGGCCCAGTCAGGGATAATTGCTTTTCTTCCAGCTGGGGTAAACAACTCAGCAATGGGAGTAAGATCACCCCCTAGAGAGGAGGGCGAGTTGGAGGAAGCTCCTTTGGGGAGAGGGTTTGGGAAACAGAGAGTGGAGTGGGATATGGTTGAAAAGGAATATTTCCATCAAGTGGGATGATAAAAGGGATCTAATATGGCGAATTTATTTTCCTTGGAGAAATGATGCTGAATGTTCAAAGGGAAAGCTTCTGGGCTTGGCCAAGAGCACCTTTAAACACCTCGTGCTGTCAGTTACTCTTGTCTGGTACTTCTTGTGAAAAGAATAACTGTTTGCCTCTCAGATTTGACCCTTAGCAGGTATGTAACCAGATGGGAAATGTTTCCTAGCCAGAGTGTCCCCATTTATTTCTTAGCTTCTCTTCTGTATAACCCTTACTATGGTACAGAGCCTTCAGGTTCTAGACATTTTGTTTTTCCAGTGCCATAAGCATTTCTATTAAGGCTTCTCACCATAAAATATTTTTTTTTTTTCCTTCAACACCTTAATATAAAGCTCATAAAATATAGAGATTTTTCTGTATTAGCAGTAAAAATAGCTAAAATTAAAACAGTGTCCTACCTGATGGGATCAGAGAAGCTGTGGTGCCCCATGCAGTCAGTTCTCTGACGGAGCATAAGTAGTGATATGGGCCCTTCTGGAGTCCACCAAAGCTCCCTGCTTGCCTGTTTAGATTCTCGTCCTTACATAGAAATTAGAATACGGGGAAGGGCCTTGAATGTCCATCTAACCCAAGTGCAACTTGGGGTCCAGCCCCAGTAGGTTGCCCTGGGCTCCCACATCCTGTGCGTCATCCCTGAGGAGCTGATCATGAGGTCAGTGAGCTCTGGTCTCTCTAATGTCCCACTGTGGGACGCTGAAAATCTCCAAGACTAAAGGCTCCTGCGATTCTCTAGTCACCTGCACAAGGCTGAAGAGCCCCTATGATTCTGAGCTGGCCAACAAGATGTGGGTCTGGACTTGCTCTGTCAGAGGACAGCAAGGGCCATTGACACATTTCCTTTTCCGCAGAAATGAGATCTTGCTTAATTTTGTGGCCAGTGCTGCTTGGGAGAGCAAAGCTGATGACCTGATGCTGGCCGAAGCCAGAAGCAGGCTGTTTCCCATGGGAGGAAAACGGCTGCATGGGAAGAGTTCTGCCACAAAGCATTTTGAAGTTTAAATTTCAAAAGGTATTCTTAGAAGCAGTTAAGGCAAAACTATTGCCTTAGAAGCAAGAACCCTAAATTTCAAAACGTGCCAGGCAGCACTTGCAAACTGAATAACACAGAGAGAAAGAGGCTTATCCTGAAGGGTACGAGCAGCTTCCTGCCAAAGCATATAATGTTCTCAAGGAGTAAGGAAGGAAAACTTTTCAAATGGTCCATATTGGGGAGCTGCAGAAATTCTGGTTTAGATGAGGAAGCTGCAAACGTTTCTGAGCAAAGGTCATAGTGGTCTTTTTATTATTTCTGTTTTGTCTGAACAGCTGATAACAAACGGATACTTGCAATTTACAGGTAGCAGAGCTGTTTCCAGGTCTTGGGGGCACTTTTATGCATGAGGGAAAGAAATGTCTCTCTGCAAATTTCCAGTACTACCTGCACCACGGGGCAAAAGGAAAAGATTCCTTTCCTCCCAAGGCCAGCAGAAATAGCTGCATTTTGCACCCTGTTCTCATTTAAAGCTGCCTTATAATAGGGGAACCATCCAGCCTTCACTACGTACCATCTGCATGTCTGTGAGTTTATTAGTACCTGAAACGGGACTGTTCAGTTTGGGGCAGCTCTGCAGCCAACAGCGTTCAATAACTGCGTGTATTTCTCATGTGGAAAGTGTGGCAAGATATGGGTGTTCACTAAATAAGGGCTCTCTGCAGAAGACATGGGTACTTGTGCCACATCCTTGTAGCGTTATTGCAGACTGTAGCATGTACCCTGCTTCCAACCCGTAGAGATCAAAACATGCAGTAACCCATGGGATTTAAAACTCTCCCGGGCATTATGGACTTACTGTCAGAAGTTCTCTAAGCTCACCCCAAAGGATTAGAGCCTGTTGGTGATGGAGGTTCTTTAACTGGTTATTGTGGCAACAGGATCTGAGGAACTTCCAGTTCTTTGCTCCTGTCATGAGCTACCAGGTCCAGTAGCACTTAGCTACTAGCTCTGAGGGAGGGCTAGATGCATATGAGGACTTGGGTGCTGCCAGGATGTCCCCACCTCTACCCAGGAGAGCCTACCTGGAGCATCCATTTAGAGAGGGCTGGTATGACCGTCTGTCTTTCAAAATAGAGCCCGACATAGTACCTGCACCCTCACCTTTCCTAACTTATATTCTGCTTGGGATCTTAGAGGTGCCTCAAGATGTGAGGAAACCCAGGTTCAGCCTCCATGTCTCCTTGATGAACCTTGAGCTTGTCTTCCACCTTGCAACTCATGGACCCAGTTACCCTGGAGGGCAGACAGGTTGAAGGCACACTGGGCTGGAGCCACAAAGCACTTAAATGAAGGAGTGTGAAGCTGATGGCAAAGCAAGGAATCGAACTAAGCGTATCAGTTGGATTCCTTGTACCTTCCCACACCTCAAATTGCTTTTCCTGTCATTTCAGTGTTTACTAATATCTTTCAAAGCAGTCTGTAGTGTGGATTATCTACGGCTCGTACTCAGCAGCTGTCGCTGAGAACAGCCTGTGCGCTACGGCACGTGTCCATGGCACACCTCACCAACTGACAAATGTATATGCTGTCACGCTTGTGTTTAATTATACAGCTCCTCCCCATCTCCATCTGCACAACTGAGGAGGGTTGAGACCAAAGGTGATGAGAAAAGGAAAACAGTAATTTGGCAGGGGAAAGAATGTGAAAAACTTCCAAGGTGCTGAAGCACAAATGACTCCAACCAGGGTTTGGTGGGGCATTAAGCAGGAAGAGGTGGCAGGCAGAGTATTAGGCAGAATAACATCTCCTCTTTGAATGGCAGAGTAAAATAAACCCTGTGCGTGAACAGAGTGGTAAAATGGAATGGTGAGGAGTAATACCAACCCCCCCATGCACAGCAGACGAGAAATGTCAGGAATGTGGGGATACCCACAGGGCTGTGGAGTGGAGAAGGGCTGAGGGATGAAGGATGCCAGGCGTAGAGCTTTCCTCCTTGGGTGACAGTGGAGCTCCTGCTGCCTGGTCTCTGCCCTGTGCCAGGCCAAGGCACCGTAACAATTACACTCTCCATCTGCGTGCTGCATTCATATTTTTTTTTGGAGAAAAAAGTCCCAGCGCTCTGATAGGCTTTATGATTTATCACGTCTGTCAGGGCTCCGAGAGAAGCCCAATGTCAACACTTTCAAAGATGAAGCAAAACTGTCTAATATCAAGAAGCTTGCATAAATCAAAAGGTTTGAAGCTCTGCATCTGAAAGCTCTCTGCTTTCCCTTTGAGCTGTTAGGGTTAATGCTTGGATGAAAAGGACAGTGGAGATTCACATGTGATCACCTGGTTTCAGGAGCCTGAGATTTAAGATGCGCAAGGTAAGACAGTATTAAACTTTCATGAAATGTGTTCATTAAAATGACTGAGTTCCTTTTGTAAATAACTGGCTCCTTCACCATCTAATATTTTCACAAGGCTCTTCACAATACAATGTCTTTGTAAACTTTGACAATCTCTTCCCCTCCATCCCTCCCCCGTATTTGTGGGAATATATATGCTCCTTCTCAAACAGCTTAATATTCTTCAAGCCCTATGAATATTAACCAGCAGACTTTGTAGAGTAGGAGATGAAGCATTTACCATTCACATCAAAGTTAGTCAATTCATGACCCATTTAGGTTGGATCCCCATTGAGGGTGTAGGGGAAGGAAGAACAGGATGAGGTAGGAAGCAGTGCTGTGAGTGCCTTTTGAGGACAGGTTGATGTCAAACCTGGCTTGCCTGCACAAATGAAGTTGCTTGTCTCTAAGTAATAAGAATTAAGACATGGGCCTTGTTTGAACTCTTCTTGACATGTGATGTTCCTTTAACAGGTGGGTCCTGGTTTGGGTACCAAGGTCCGCATTATTTGAATCCCCAAATCACCGAAACAGCTTAGTAACTCTTTTTGGGACCCTTCAACTCCAGATCTTTTATCAGAAATAAATTAGCAAAGGTAAATCCTCCTTCTGGAATCTGTGTCTTTCAGGGACAGCAAATGAAATGATCAGTAGTGATTCCCATGCGCTGGTGGCTCTGAGAGGTGCCTGGGGCAGGGAACATGGCTGCTTCATCATAGGATGACATTGAGCAATTTCCTGCATGTCTTTGTGTTCAGGGTTTTCCCCCCATACTTGTAGGATGGGAATAATACTGATAACTGTAATAAATGTTGAGGTCTCGTAAGGGCAAATGTTCAAGAAAGAACCAAGTAATTATCATAGAAAGAGCTATCTTATTAATTTATCATTCACTTCACAATAGATGAGCAAAATGATCAAAACAGAACAAAAAATGGAAGGGTGACTTCACTGACCTTAAAACAATGCTATGGTTGGTTTTTTTTTTCCACCTTTAACAACCTACCTTGCAGTCTGCATTTGCTTTTATCATTCAACTCACATGCACAGTGAAAATGAATGATATATTAGCAATTCTGTTTCCTCCAGAGCATCTTTCCATACTCAGCAATTTCAAGTAATATTTGAAGTACCTAAACGTAAAGATACACCAAGGGATTACAGACCCCTCACTTTTTAAATAGTCCCATCCTAAGAGCTTTCAAAGAAAAGAAAGCCTTTGCTGTGATTCAGATTCCATTTCTGTTTAGATAGGTGTGAGCTAAAATCACCTGCTGGTAGGCAGAAAAAAACATCATCCCTACAAGCCTGGGTAACATTTTTTTCTCTTAAAACCACTGAAATTCCAATCCTCCCACACTTGACTTTGTGAAGAAAAATTTCATTCCTTTCATTTTACCAAATTCTAAATCTGAGTCTTGCTAATAACTCTATTTTGTAGGAAGTGTCAACAAGGACCAACTCGGAAAGTTTGAAGAGAAGTGGACATAGAAGCAGTCCAAGTCCAGATTCATGCCTTTGCCTCATTTTCCACCACTGGTAACAGCCAGCTTTGCTCTTCAGTAAGGTCCGGGATGGACAAAAGGGCTGGAGCTGAGTAACTATGCTACCTGTTTCTACTCTGCCTGCTCCCTTAACAGTTAATCCTTTGCAGTTTGTCTCTCATTCCCTCTCTGTTCACAATCATGAGATGCAAACAAAGATTTCTGGTGATCTGGGACAAGTCACAATTCCCATCTGGGCACTGTGCTCCCTGTCTGTGAAATGGGGGGGGTTTGGGCAATGAGGTACCCAGAAACGCTTCTGCAGCCACCGTGGACACCGAGGAATGAACACGCCACCGCTCCACAGATAAAAACTGTGTATTCGGGATTTGCTCTAGCTTGTGGATGTTATTTTTTTTTTCCCCATTTTATGTTTATGGCATATTGGCAAGAGCGCTTCACACACCGGTGGGAAGCCAGGACTCTGTGCCCATTTGCAGTGGAGTAGCTCCTGGGTCACCTTTTCTGTGCCCTGCCGAGTAGGAATTGGGCTGGAGCGGTCCCGTTCTCGCCTCCAATACCACCTCTGTGACCTGGGGGCAAACCCGAGTCTGACGCAGAGCAAGCACAAGCTCCTCACAGAACCACAGAATCTTCTAGGTTGGAAGGGACCTTAAAGATCATCTTGTCCAACCCTCAACCTAATTTTGACAAAAATAAACACCCACACAACGAACAAAAAGCAACGCCATCACTAAACCGTATCTCCCAGCACCACATCAGCCCGTCTTTTGAACACCTCCAGGGATGGTGCCTCAACCACCTCCCTGGGCAGCCCATTCCAAGGTCTGATGACCCTTTCGGTGAAAAAATCTTTCCTAATACCCAGCCTGAACCTCCCTCCCGGGTCTTCTCCCCGAGCTCGGAGGGGACAGCTTGCTGAGACGAGGCGGTGTCGGGTACCGGGAGCTCAGCTCCCGCACGGCAAGAGCTGCTCGGGCGGAGGATTTTGGGGTCCGAGCCCACCTCCCCGCGCAGAGCCCTGGCCGGCAGCGCTGCCCGGTGCCCCCCGCCCGCGGGATGAGGCTCGGGGGCAGGAGGCACCGGCGATGCCGGGGCCTGGACCGGGGGCTGGATCCCACCCCGCTGCCCCGGCCGTGCCCTGCGCTCCCGGGGGGCTCCGGCCCGGAGCATCCCCGGGCTTCGGGGAACCGACGCCGTTACGGGGCTCCCGGACCTCCCCCTCCCCGTGGTCCCTTTGCTCCCCGCGTTCCCTTTGCTCCCCGCGGTCACTCTCCGTCGTCCCCGTCCCCCCCCCCCTTTTTTGGGGGTGGCAGCCCGGCCTGCGGGGACGCCGCTGCGGGCGCTGGAGCGGGATGCTCCCCGCCGCGGGGCGGAGCGGCAGGAGGGGGCTGCGGGGCCGCCCCCAGCCTCTGCCCGCCGGCCGCCGAACGGCAGGTAGAGATGTCCCGGGGACGGGCCCGCGGGGAGCGGGAGCGGGGGGAGCCCCGGGCACCGGCGGCTCCGGCACAAAGGCGGGCGCCGGGGCCGGCCGGGGTCTCGGCAGCGCCGGGCCGGGCGGGGGGAGCCGCGGCGGTGCCCGGGCCGGGGGGGATCCCCCTCCCTCCGCCCGCCCCTCCCCGGCCGGCCCCCGTCCCCTCCCTCCGCTCGGCAGCCGGGCCCGGGGAGGCGGAGGAGGAGGAGGAGGAGGAGGAAGAGGAGGAGGAGGAGGAGGAGGAGGAGGAGAGGCGGGCGATGGGGAAGGAGCCGCGCCGGTTGTCCTGCGGGCGTCCTTAGGGAGGAGCGGGGGGCGGGAGGGGGCGAGGAAGAAGCGCGGGGGGGGCGTCCCCGGCCCCCGCCCCGCTCCGCCGCGCCGAGGAGGGAGGGAGGGAGGGAGGGAGGGCGGACCGCGATGCCCGCCCGCCCGCATGGAGACCGCCGCCCGTAGCGGGGCCGCCGCGCCGCACCGCGGGGTGAGCCGGGCTGCGGGGGCGCGGGGGGGTCGGCGGGGGGGAGCCCTGCGGGGGCGGGGGGGTGGGGGATGCGGCGGGAGCCCGGCACGGCCCGGGGGGGTGCGGGGGGTGCGTTGGGGCTGCGGGAGCCGGGGCGAGGCGGCTGCTGCCCCCTCCCTTCCCCCGCCACCGCCGGACCCCCCGCCCCTCGTCCCGCCGGCCGGGATGCGGCAGCGTGCGGGTCTGTCTGCTGCACCTGGGGTGCCCCGGGGGCCGTGCGGGGTCGCCGGTGGCCGCACGGCGAGCGGAGGAGGAGGAGGAGGAGGGGTGGCCCGCCGGGGCTCGGAGGTGCGGTGACCGCGGTTCCTTTGCGGGGGG
>QJSC01028684.1:79942-98675 GCA_003697955.1 Calidris pygmaea | reverse complement strand
GCGCAAACGCAAACACCGTTTTGGGCTCAACCATCCCAAACCGGCGGGCGGCGGGAGAGGAGCGGGAGGAAGGCACCGAGGGGCCGGTGCCAGGCGGGATGCGGTTGCCGGAGCCTCGTATCCGCGCCTTTACCTTCAGTATTAGGGGGAAAAATACATTTGTCGTGGAAGGGGTCGGTTCAAAGCTACCAAGCCCCGCACGCCAAGAAGGCACAAGCCCTGCCCGTCGCGGGGAAGAATTCCTGGGCAGCCCCGAAGGAAGCTCTGCTCCAGCTCCCCCCAAAACTGGAGACCAGGGGAACTCAGCCCCTACGGGCACAGGCTGGGTCACACCGGATTTATCCCTAAACACCTTAATGAATGTAGCCAGAGCCCAAAATCGTCTCTGGAGGAGCCATTCCCATCCCACCCCCGTGGCTGGGGGAGCAGCGGGGCAGCTCCAGGAGATGCTGGGATCCTCCTGGCTGATCTCCAGCCCCAGGGGACCCCCAGCTGGAGAACACACAGACCCGACCCTGAGAGTCCTGATACCGCCCCGGCTGTGCCCAGCCATGATCCGGCACAGAACTGGGTGCCAGGGCCTCAGCACCAGCGGGCAGAGCTCTCACCAGTTAAACCAGTCCTCCCCAGGATGGGGAGAGGGGATGGAGATCCCCCTCCCCGAGATGGCAAGGACCAGCCCCGCAATGCCCTGTCTTGGCTGCTCTGCAATCACCTCCTCGTTTCCCTCCGATACAAACAACAGCCAGGTAATTTGCTGAAATCCTGTACAACCCCCCGAAAGATCAGCAAATACTTTTTTTTTTTTTTTTTTTACTCTTTCCTTTCGATTCAGGAGAAGGCGAGGGATCTCGGCTCAATAGTAATTAGAGCAAACTGCAGCTTTTAAGCAGTTAAAGCTCATGTTACCACCGAGACGCAGGAATGATCTAATCAGACACCGGGGTCAGATGAGAACCAAAAAAAAATAACTCCTGAAGGAACAGATAACAGCTGGGATCTGCCCCGAACGGAGCTGCCTGCCCTGCCTGCGGCCAGGGGGCCTGGGGGGATGCGATGGAGATGGTACGGCGGCATGAGGACCCCCATGGGGACGCAGACACAGTGGCAAGACCTTGCTATCCCCTTCACAAGGTGCTTGGCCTTCCTCCCCAGGAGGAGGAGGAGGAGGAGAAGGGCTCCTGCATCTCCCCGGCCGAGGGCAGGGGTCTGACTCCAGCATCCCAGTTGGATGAACACAGGGAGCTGCTGGGGGACACCCCAACTCTTCTTCCAGCTGCTCCTTCGGTCCCCAGCCAGACCCCAGCCCCCCCGCAGACCCCAGCCCCACAGCCCCCCCCTCCACGGGGCCGTGGTGCCGGCAGAGGGGTCCCACCAAAGCGCTGGTGCTGGAGGAGAAAATAGATTTGCCTTCCCTGGCTCTGCACCCCCCCAGCCATCCTGCTGCCCTCCCCAGCTCCCCCCACCTTCCCCCTCTGCTCATTTCGTCCACTCCTCACCCCGAAACCAAGGAGGATGCAAGTTCAGTGGGGCTGGATGCTACAGATTAGATTGCATCTGTCTGGGTATAAATAATTTACTGCTTGATGGTCAGAGTGAATTTAATTAGTTCTTGTTCTCCTGATAGAATCAGCCCACCGCTGCTAAAGCATTTCACTCCGAATTAGCCTGAAAAGGACTAACAAGGCAGTGCTAATTTTACACACACGACATCCCCCGCAGTCTCTGAAAATACAGCTCCAAGGAGCACCGTGTGCGGGGATGGGGAGAGGGACGGCGCGGGGGGCAAAGCCTGGGGAAGGGGGGCAGCGGGTGGGCAGGAGACGGGCAGGAGATGGGCACTGGTTTGTGAACATCCATCCCTCCTCCTTGTGCTCTACCCTGACTTCCAGCTCCCAGGGGCTCTGGGGAGGAAGCAAGGGGACAGGGACCTTGTGGCTGGCAGAGCCGATGCTGCTGCCCGCCGGGGGGTCTCCGACAGCCCAGCACCCGCCTCGCCCCCCCCTCTGGCACCGGGGTGAAGCCAGGCCACTCGCTGCAGGCCTGCCACCGCCTTGGAAAAACACCAACACACATCAGCGCGTCCCGAAGACATGTGCCCGGTCACCTGGAAGGGAGAGGAGGGAGGGGAATGGCTGGGACGGCTGTGGCTATGGCCCCCGGGCACGGGAGATGGGCTCAGAGCCCCCCGGCAGCACCAGATCCCACCCAGCAGCCCCCCTGTCCTTGGGCTGTGTCCCCCCAGCCCAAACAGACAGCTCTGCCCCCCTCCCGTTGCACTGGGGACCCTCCACGCTCAGTGTCCCGTCCGGGCACGGGAACCCCATCCCGTACCACGACACCGAGACCAAACTGGGGTGTCCCGATGGGTTTAGGTGCAGCCCAAGGAACCGAAGGGCAAACGAAACGCCCCCCGTTCCCAACACCGGCTGCGGCCGCCGCAGCCCCCCAAGAGCAGGTGGCTCCGGGCTGCGTCCAACCACAGCCAAAATGGGGACGGGCCCCCAAAACCTGGACGGCAGCGCGGGAGGCAGAGGCAGCACTACCGATGGGAAGGGAAGGATGCCAGGGGCGCAGCACGGGGTGTCGGGGGGCAATGGGGCAGGAGCGGGGCAGCACCCCACAGTTTCCCCCCCTTCCCCTCCATCCCTGTAAAGCATCGCCGCCTGTTTTCCCTTCGCTCCGTAGTCAGACCCCGGCTTCTCCTCTAAGGACAGAGTCTCATTGACCGCAATGCTTTACTGGTCCTGCCTCCCTCCTCTGACCTACCCTGTCTCCACCAGGATTTATGCTCCACATTAACAGTCTGCCAGAGCCGCTTCCCGCGCCGCCGGGGCCACCGGGCACCGCAGCCGGTTGCACCGCACCGAGCCCCACCGGTAACCCCCAACCCCACCAAACACCCCCGGGCGACACCCGCCCCGGGCACACACAGACACGAACCTCGGATATTTCTGCCTGAAAATGAAGTTTTGGGGATGTGGGGCCAGCGGGGAAAGGCTGAACGAGCACTTTCCAGTGGCCGGGATTCTCCGGGCTGCGCTGGAGGGAAACTGGGGGGTCCTGCTGATTTCTGCCTGGAGAGGAGGGAGCAGAGGGGCACCTGCACCCCCAAATCACCCCCCCCCGGCAACTTGACAGCCACCTTCCCCGCTGGGACGGCCACGCTCCTGCACGGACAACTGACAGGCTCATTTTCTGCCCTCCCTGCTAATCGCAGGGCTCTGGCTCTAAGCCTCTAATCCAATGTGCAGCATCTCACTCAATAAATCACCCCGGCAAGGCAAACTGGCCAACGGCTATCGGCAGCTCTCAGGAGCCTGCGGGCAGGAGCTCGCGACCTCTCCTTCCACCCCAATAAACAGCAGCAGGACCACCAGCGACGCAGGCAGGGACCGCGGGGCCGAGGCAGCCCCAGGACACGGCGGTGTTGGGGGGGTGGGCAGCATCCCTACCTCCTTCAGCTCATCCCCAGAGTCCCTCTCCCCCTGCCACGAGGACGCCTGCGTGATCTTGCCCTCTCTCCTATTTACACATAAGCCGGGCTGACAACTCCTCTTCATCACCGTGCCAGAGTCTTCCTCAGAGGCCATGCATCTCAAGCAGGACAGCACCATAAATATTGCATAGGAGGTGTTTCTAATCTAGTTATGGGTTCAGCCTCTCACGCTCTTCCATCAGGGAGCCTTGGATTGAAATTGAAGTGTATTAGTATAATTTTATCAGGTTTTATTAAGCCTGGGGTCTTACGTTTTTGATATATAGTTTTAATTAAGTTTTAAGTCAAAGAATGCAGTCGCTCATATTTTATCTTGCCATGTCACATCAGAGGGAGGCAGTTAATCAGCACGTACAAAAACTTCCCATCACCAGTGATGAACGTTCATGAACTTTGCCTGCAGAGCCCATCTTCCCTCCGTCGCTCACAGCAGGAGGAGCCCAGCGCCTGACCGACCCCTCTGCCTGGCACCAGCTCCCTCTGCCAACCCCAGCACCCCGGCAGGGATGGAGACAGGAGGGAAAAGCCTCAGAACAAAGAGGGGAAGAGGAAGGGCAGCTCCAGGGCAGGTGGCACCGGGGGCTGCCCCCGGCCGGGGTCCGCAGCAGCAGCTGCCGATGCCAGCGGGAGTTGGGCACTGAACCAAGCGCAGGGACTGGCAGCGCTGGCGAGAGGCAGGGGCTGCCCGTGCCACGGGCTCCTGCCAGGGGACAGAGCCAAGGGCAATGCTGGGGTTGAGCCTTTTACCCACGGTCCCCCCCCCGCGCCCCTTCCCCACCGACAGCAGATGGGCAAAGCCAGCGTGGTGTGTACCCCATGGTGTGTACCTGACAGCCAGCCCGGGCACCACAGCGATGAGGGGCTGGGGGCGATGGCCAGGAGCAGCTCTGGGGCTGGGTGCTCATCTCAGCCAAACCCCTCCAGACCTACAGCCCCCCACCATGGGGCTCCAACAGCCAAGGGGACCCAGCCCCACAGCGCAGCCATGGACCCCCATCTCGAACCCACCACGCAGCATCTTGTGCTCAGTTTCCCCGGCTGCAGGCTGAGCCACGTGCTGGAGTCCAGGGACAAACCTGGATGGTTCCCTCCGAGGTGGGAAAAGGGAATCCCAGCCCTGGGGGCTGCCCCGAGCCCACAGAGGGCACGGGAGCCCCCCAGAGACGGTATGACCCCTCCAGCAGCTGCCAGCCCCACGTCAGCGCTGCCCAAGCTCCCAGGAGCATCACCAGCCGGGTGCACTTCTCTCCTCTAAAAAGAGTGGTTTGGGGACACGAGGCCTGTGCCCATCCGCCAGCGAGGGCAGCAGATGGCATCACAGCTTGCAGCGCCGCTGCCCTCGCCCTCCATGTCTCCCTGATCCGGGGAGAGCTGCTTCTCCCCAGGGACCGGAGGCCACGGTGGCAGCAGATCCCTCTCGGGTCCTGGGGAAAGGATGGCTCATCCCAGCTGGAACGAGCCGCAGACGCGTGAGCAGAGGTCTACCCACCCTGCTCTGCCTGGGCACCCCAAGGTGCTCCCTCCCCACACACAGCCTGGGGGATGCAGCCCCAGGTGCTCCTTCCCTGGGGGGACCCAACACAATCCCCCCCCCAAGAAGCCCCAGCCACGCTCAGGGCTCCAGAGACCCGACCCAGAGCATCCCTGGCATCCCCTGGCACTGCCAGCCTGGGCAACAGAGCTGTGGGGGCTTTGGGGACACCCCCACACACATACACACGTGCCAGGCTTCCCCTCGGCTGCGGGACGGGGGTCTCAGAGCATTTCTGAGGACGGAGACGGCGACCGCCCAGAAACATTCCGGGTCCCGGGGCTGCTCTCGCACGAGAAGCTCGGAGGAGCCGGGCGCTGACCTGTCTCTCCAAGTATGAGGTGCTTAAAAATTTATCATCGAACTTTGCAGAAATGAACTCAATTAAAAACCGTTTTAAGGGTAGCACGTTTAAAAAAAAAAAAAAAACAACAACTCTCCTATTTCCCACGTCAAGGTTCCCCTCTGTGGGAGCAGCAGAACCCTCCGAGCGCGGCGTTACAAACCACGGGGGCACACGCTCTGCCAGGAAAAGCCCACGGCAGCGGCCGGCGTGCACCCCCTGCACCCCACGGGTAACGGGGGGACCCACAGGGTGACACAGTCATGGAATGCAGCCATCGCAGCCCACGGAGCCCCAACAACCCCTGCACCCCACAGAGTCTCGTCGTGGGGTGCCCCGAGGGGTCACACCAGCAGGGATGGCCCTGCCCGGTGCACCGACCCCCCCGTCACAGCTCCGGCCCCACAGGGGGTCTCCATCAGTCTGAGGGTGCTCGTGGGGAGCGGGAAACCTGGAGAACCCCATCTCCTGCCGCCACTCACTGTCATTTCAGGTGCTGCTTCCCTGTCTCTCAGTGTCCCCACACCCACACCTCTAATTAGTGCTGCTGCCCTGCCCCGACCCACAGCCCCCAGCCCGGGCTAGTGTGGGGTCTGCACCGACCACGAACCCCCATGGTAGAAGGAACGAGACCGCCCCAGGGAGGGGGTAAGGGACCACAGGAGCTCTCAGCCCTCGAGCAGAGCCCATTCCCCAGGGACCTGCTCCAGCATCCCGCTGGATGTCCCCGGAGAGGGACCCGCTGTGTCCCCCGGCCCGGCAGCCGGCGGCTACGACACCAACGGCAGCGACTTCCTTCTGAAGAGGATGGAGGGAATCCCAGGCTGAGCAGGAAGGGTTCTGCTCATCAGCTGCAAGACTGATAGACTCTGGGGGATGGGGGAGCGTATTTTGCATTTCTTTCCTTCTCCTTTTTTTGCAAAGAAACAGAGATTTGGGGTTGGATTTGAGTTTCATCCAGAAGAAAAGAATTTCCTTTGAAAATAAAGCAGTTGATTGCTTAACTCTCTCTGTCCCCACATTCCCATTAAAAAGGGATTTGAGGCAAAGAGGGAGTTTCAAGCCAAGCAGCCCTGGCTCCTCTGGAATCACCAGGTGTGTGGGTCTCCCTGGGGCCACACCATCCCCGGGGCTGGGGCGGCTGTTCGCCCCTACGTGCCCCACCGGCACGGAGACCCCGGACACAGCAGAGCCACCCCCTGCCAAACAAGGGGGGCTTAGGGGGGACACAGACCACATCCCCATCCTGGAGCAACACTCTGTTCACAGCCCCATCCCGTGGCAGAGCAAGACCTGCAGCCACTGCCAGGCAGAAGATGCCATCAGAGCCCCATCCCGGCTGGAAAAGGATTCCCAGAGATCCTGGGGTGCAGCAGCTCAGGGGGTCCTGACCCCACAGTGGCTGTGAGAGCATCACCAACCCTCAGCAGGGCTGCCCGGGGCCTCAGGCTCCCAGGCATCCCTGCATCAGCTTTTACATCAGCTCTCTTTTTTTTTTTTGGAAGAAAAAAGGCAAACTCAGATGCTTTGCTGGACCGGAGGAGCCCTTTCCAGTCTGGCACGGTGAGCACTGGTGCTCCAGCCCCCTCCCCTTGGCCCAGGCAACCTCAGCCCCTTGTCACACAGGCGGGGACATCCTGCATCCTTCATCCTGCCTGTGTCCTGTATCCTTCATCCTGCATCCTGCCTGCGCCACGGGAAGGCCACTTCAGCCTCTGCTATCTCCAAGGCACCGCACCAGCAAAGGCTTCCCGCACACACAACCTGCCTTCATCGCTGCCCGGGGCGCACACGGGGGACACCCCGCTCCCCGCGGTGCCTGCAGCACCCAAGCCCTGCGCCCGCTGCCACGCAGCATGCCCCCCCCCCCCTCCCCTGCACCCGCAGCAGCGCCGGGTACCATGAGGGTCACGGGCATCCCGTGCTGAGGCTGCAGCTAAATTTTAACCGGGTGGCAAGAGAGCAGGGGAGAGCGGGCTGGAGAGCGGGCGCGCTGCGTGTCATTTCGATGCGTGTATTTATATCCTTCACCGACGCAGCAGCATCCCTTTGTAAAGCCACGGAGCGTGTATAGTCAGGGCTGTCAGTTCGGCGGCGCGTTACAAGTGTTTGATATGGAGATTTTGGCAGTGGGAATGGATGTACCTCGCTGAGAGGTTTATGTAAAATGACAGCTTCTGGAAAATGAAGCACTCGGATATAAAAAAAAAAAAAAAAAAAAAAAGTACAAACAAAAGGGAAGAGAGAGAAGGCCTTCCGCTCGGCGAGTCCAAAACGGATTTCTCCTCCCTGCCTGCCGGCCCCCCGGCATCTCCCCGCTCTCCCCACCACAGGCAGCACACCAGCTCCACCAGCCCCACCAGCTCAGCTCAGCTGGTTCGGGCTTCGCACCCGCGCTCCCCCGCCTCGGACCGCTGCCCCATTTCCATTCCATCACTCCTCCTCTCCCCCTTGTTTACGGGGCTGAGCCTTTTATCGCTGGCTGCGCGTGGGCGTGCGCGGGCAGCAGGAGGAGGAGGAGGAGGAGGAGGATGCCTGGAGAGCGCTGCTGTCAGCGTGCCTGGGGAGATGCTCGGCAACTCCTGCCATGGCAGGGCTGGGAAGTGGGGGGTGCTGCGGGAACAGGTCCCCCATCCTGCCGTGGTGGGTCCCTCCCCATCGCAGTGCCGTGCCGGGGGATGGAAGAGGAGCTCCAACACCCATCGGGGAGTCTCCACCGGTGGACGTGGCTGGAGAAAGCCTAGCCAGGGCTGGAGGGACTGAAGCAGACGGCATCCCACCCTCAAGGGAGGTCTGGGTCCAGGCTCCCTGGGGAACAGGGGGGTTGCCCCCCCCACCAGCTCCCACCAGCCCTGGCCCCAGATCACAGCTCACACCTCCAAAGCCACATTTGCCCCAGCACACTCTGCCGCAGCCAGATTTACAGTTTTACTCCTCCAGATTTACACCCTCCTCCTCCACCCCAGCGGGGATACGTGCCCGTGGCCAGGGTGGAAGCAATTCTTGCTGCGGCAATAATGATCCATAAAGAAGCTGACTTGTTTCTTACCTCTCCGAAATGAAGGATGGTGATTACCCTCCATCCCAGTCCACAAAGCTTAATCCAAATTGATGGCCTCCCAGAGATTGCTTCTCTTGCCTATCACCCAATCTCATCCCCGACTCTCCCCTTCCCACGTCGACTCAGTAGCAAAACGTCAGAGTAACTCACACCGGCTCTGGAGGGAAAGGCCATTTATCCTGAAGTGAAAGGCTCCTCGACGAGACATTAAATTAACGGCGCGTTAGGGAGAGGCGGCAGCACCAGCCTTGCCTTCCTGCGGGCCCCAGGCAGCAGGGCAGGGGTCTCCTCAGACCCCTTCGGGAAGGATCCCCCCCTCAGCAACCCCCCATCTGCCCCCCAGGGTCTTTGCAGCCGATCCAGAGGAAGGGAGAGGACCAGGATACCCCCAAAGCCCATCTGCCCAAACCCCACCCCAAATTCTAAGTCACATCTCAGGATAAATGCAACTCCAGGATGCACAGGAGACTGTCACCACTTTGCACGTGGGCTCGTGCAGAAGGAATCACTGGTCCTCAAGTTCTGACCCGGGTCAGGTCCAAAGCATCTCCTGCCCCTGCAGCTCCCCCGGCACAGAGTTATTTCAGGCACAAAAAAGTATCTATGGGGTTTGAGGGCTGCAGCAGGAGTTTCCTCACTGACCACCACCCCACCGAGCACCTCGCTGCAGGAAGGGCAAAGCCCTACAACAGCACACGCTCTGCAGAGACCCCAGTCAGGGCCACAGCCCTACCAAGCCAGGCAGCATCCACCAGGAGCTCTCACTTCTAACAGCCCTGCCAGAGACCTCAAAACTCAGTGCCCAGCCCACCCCGCTCCTCCTGGAGCCAGCTCTGCTCTGCTATAAATATCCAGGAGCAGAAGTGTCAACCAAGGCTGGAGCTGAGCTGGGCACCAGGCACCATGAGACCAGTACCCACCACCCAGCTGAACAGCCCTGCTTTTTCCCCCCGCACACGAGTGAGACCTGGGAGGAATCACGCTCTGGTGTCCCACCCGTGGCAGGACCCGCTGGCACGACGCATCTTTGTCCCTCGGCCACGGCAGCAGCAGGGCTTGCTGGTGACCTGGCAGGCAAAGCGGTGGGCGAGCCTTGGCCAGGGGCACCAGGATGTGGGAGGTGTCCCTGCCCGTGGCGGGGGGGCTGGAACAAGATGATCTTTAATGTCCCTTCCAACCCAAACCATTCTATGCCACAAACCCACGGGAGGTGGCAGCTCTTTCCCTGGCAGCACCAAGCTCCGGCCACTGGGCTCCACCGGCTCTAAGCATCCTCGTTACTGAGACCCCCCTCACCCCGGGCATCGCTGAGCAGGAGCCCCGGTGTCCCCGGCTGCCAGCAGCCCCCTCCCCTCACCCGGCCGGCGTGGGGCAGCTCTCCCCCCAGCTGATCACCACTCGCACAGCATCCCTCCCTGTTGCTGGCTGAAGATATCCTCATTTCTACCGCGCCGCAGGTGAGCGCGGCACTTAGAGCCGGAGAAGCCGCCGCGCTCCCCGCCAGGAGAGCTTACTTTCTTAATTAGACAGATAACAGCGAATCATGACAACAGACCACCGTGGGGAAGGGCAAGGGCTGCTGCTCCGTGGGCAGCGGGGGGTCCAGGGCCTTTCTGACAGCTCCTTCACTTGCTGCCGGCCGTGGGAACGCCGCGGCAGCCCCCGCTGCAGCCGTTCCCGGGGAAAAATCCAGCGGGAGGAGGAGGAGGAGGAAGAAGAGGAGGAGGGAGAGAGGGAGCTGCTGGAGGGCAGCGGGGTCACTTCTCCTTCTCCCCACCCCAGCCCTTCTCCTTGGACACCGCAACGTGCTTGGACGAGAGGTCCCATCCACGCTCCCAAAGAGGCAGACGGGAGGGACACACGGTCCGTGCAGGGTGATGGCAAAGCCGCAGCCACGCCACGGGCACTGCTCTGCCCGGCGGTCACCACAACCCCCCCCTCGCCCTGCCCACGCGTCGGGGGCACCCGTACAGACAGCACCCACCGCAAAGGGGGTCTCGGAGGCGGCACACCCTCACCCTGGCGAGGGACACCCCGTCCCGGCTTCTCCCCATCGCCTCCAGCACCAGCCCAACGCCCACTGCACCCCAAGGGAGGGAGGCTGCGGGGGGGAGCAGCCGGGGAAGCCCTGAGCCCCCCCTGGGGGGAGCCCGGGCAGCCTGACTCACCGCCGAGCACCCTGCGCTGGCTGCCATCGCTCCCACCGCCGCCGTGGTGGGCGGCTGCACCGGGAGGGGATGAGCAGGGATGTGGGAAGGAGGGGGGGGGGGGGGGAGGGGGTTCTGCAGGGAAGGTGTCCCCAGAGGAACAAGGAAAACAAACCCAAAGCCAAGGGATATTCACGGAGCCGCCCCGGCCATGGAGCCAGCGCAGCCACGCCGGCGCCCGTCTAAGGGGATGATCCCGGGCAACTCCACCAGGATCCGAGCATCGCTCCGCTCCCTCCTCCTCCCCCCAAATTCTCCTCCAAACCAGACGTCCCCGCGCGGTGCAAGGCTTCGGTGCGTGCGTGTGCATGTGTTTTCCTCCCAGTCTTTAAATGAGGTCTTTGCTGAGAATTTACAATTCCCCCATGGCCTCAATCTTGCAAAGATTGCTTTTTTAACACTGTTGGGCTTTAATTCTAATAAGCCTCCTCTTTATTACGGAACCAGGTCACATTGCCTTGACACCGCAAGAAAACCTTTCATCAGGAAGGAAAACGGAGAAGGGAAAAGAGAAATGGAAAAGAAAAGGGAGGGAGGGAAGGAGGAAGAACAGGGGAGGCAAACAAATAAAAGCTGCTCACTTTATCCGGGGGACTTTCTGAAGCAGGCAGGCAGCCGCGGGCCAGCAGCGGGGAGAGGTGCCTTCCCGCAGCGCCGCTCGCACCCCCGGACGCGCAGAATTATTTCTGGTGCGGCTTCACCTCCCACGCAGCCTCCCACCCTGCGCTGCTTAAAAACGCCGAGAGGAGCAGGAGGGGAAGCTTGAGAAAACTTTGACAGACGTAATGAGGACAGGGTCCAGCCCTGCCTTGGACAGACGGCCGTCAGCACCGGCCCTGTGCGGGGCTCTCCTCGTTACCTGCCCGGCGCCGCGGGGACGGGCACCGGAGATGGGGATGGCAGCACCGAGCACCCCCGAGACCCAAACCCCCCACCCAGCAGGAATCAAAGCCCTTCGCTGGCGGGAGGCGGCGGCAGCACAGCTTCTCCTTCCCATCCAACACAACTGGTGGAATGTTGATTTTTCCCTTCTGGAGGCTCCCCACCCTCCAGCACTCCCCCCCCGGCACCCAGCCCCACAGCTGCCTCCTCAGCTCCCCAACTTCTTGGGCTTGCCTGGCTCCAGACGTGTTATCACAAAACATCTCGTGTCGCTGTCTTATGTCATGGCCGTCGCCATGGAAACGGGCTGATCTCATACCCCACCTCGGCTCCCCGCGCCCGCATCCGCGGCCTCCCGGGGCAGGATGGGGAGAGGGCTCGTTTGGGGCTCATTAAACCTCCCGCTTCCATCACCTCGCGGCCAACGAAGACCCATCAGCCAAAACGCAGAGCGAGCCAGGACTCCGGGGCACCGGTCCCCACTCCCAACGCCTCCCAACGCCTCCCACCACCTTCCCCTTCCATCTCCCAGCCCCGCAGCCCCCCTGCGCCTCTCGCAGGAGCCTCGTGTCACGCAGCGGGGAACATCCCAGGCTGAGCCGATGCACCGCCGCGCACGTCTGTGGCACATCACAGCAACCCCGCGTGCTGGCGAGCCAGTTAATCTGTCCCCCCCACGGCGTGTCACCACCCGCAGCGGAGCAGCCCTCTTCCCCTACCTGCACCCGAGCAAAACCCTCCTGCAGCACGCGGGGGCTGCACAGGGACGGAGGGGACCCGCGGTGGCACGTCCCTACAAGAGAAAGCGCCTGACCAGCATGTCCCTGGTCCCCAGTCTGTTGCAGGGGGAGTCTGCAAGGACGCTCGTGCATGTGACAGGCTACGGCCACCGCGGTGTCCCACGACACCCCCTCGCAGGGCTGCCAGGGCCACAGGGACAATGAGAAAGCAAAGGAGAAGCCAAACCCAGCAGCTGATCCCAGGGGAGGAGGAGATGCCAAAGCCAGGTTCCCGGGGCTGGGATGAGGAGGGGGGCACAGCCCTGCTCAGCAGAGGCACTGCAGCAGCAACTCTGCCAGCAGCAAGGTCTGCCCTGTCCCGGACAAGGACCTGGAGCCCCAGTCCAGGTTTTGGGGCTCAGAGACGGGGATGGGGCTGTCACACCACTGAGCATCCAGCAGCATCCACGGGGCAAGGGCCGGGCAGGCGGCATCGCTGCCGGGGGAGCTCAGCACGGGAAGAACCGGTGCCTTTCCCACGGCGATGGGCACCCAAACCCCCCCTCCAAATTCCTCCCGCTGGAGGAAATTCACTGTTATTCAGCAGGGGAAAGGCAAGGCTTTACCAAGCCAAAAACCTCAAGCACAGGAGCGGAAAATGCCTTTTCCAGGGTCAGCAAAGGATGAGGCACCTGAACCACAGCTGCCCCCACCACCACGAGAACACGGCCAGGATTACAGCGGGGAAGGGGAGGGACGACAGGGCTGCTCCAAATGTAGATGTTTTAATTCTCAACGCTAGCAGCTGCACTTAAGGCAAGAGAGGCAGGGAAGCCATGCACAGGAGTAACCATGGCAACTTCACGGAAGTTAAATAAAAACTTCTTTAAAAAAAGATAACGAGGTCCCTGAATCATGCTTTATCAGCTATGTTGCTATAAAGATCGAGATACAGCCAGCTCAGGATTCCTAATTACTTCTGCAATATACTGGAGATAGCTTTATTTTATAAAAAAAAAAAAATAAAATAAAATCTGGCTGTGCATATAATTATTTAGGCCCCTCTCCATTCTGGGATTCGCATATTCCATGAAGCACCTTCCCGGATGGATGGGCCTGCGAGAGCCCACCCTGCAATCCCTTCCTGCTCCCGGTTTGGGGGCTCTGCAGCTGCACCCCAGGCCCTGCTCTCATGCTGGGGACATGGGGAAAGCCCCACGGGCACCGCCGCCGCACCACGCCACCGCCACCCCAGGATGCTGCTGTCACCTCCTCCCTCTGCGGCGCCGCCGGAGCCCCCGGATCACAGCGGGGGGGACCACCCCGTTCATCCAGCCCCGGCCGTAACAGGGCTCTGGGCTCCGGCAGCAGCGCGGCGCCGAGATGCAGATTACCTGGGCTGCCTGCAGAGCCCCTCGGCGCAGAGCGATGCTCTCCAGCAGCATCCACCATTTCCACCCGCTGAACATCCCCAGCCGCACGCAGAGCCCCCCCACGGGCAGCGTCGCGGCCCCCACCTCGTGCCCACCGAACGGAGACCCCAGCATCAGGGCTGCGACACCCCCAGCCTCGGGGGGTCACCCCGCCAGGGCCCAGAAAACAGCCCAAAAAGCAGTGTTTGTCCCCAGTGCAGCCAGCAGCTCACACCAGCTCCGCGCCTGCTGCAGCGCTACGGCACGAATTCCCTCAAGTTGTGAGAGATCCCTGAGCCTTTTTCATTTTTTTTTCCCCTACAAAACAGGCTCTTGGACAACCCCCCCGGTAACTCCTGGGGAGCAAAAAGACCTCCCCAGACACCGCTCGATGGTAGCCACGACCCAGCAGCACCGTGCCCATCAGGCGTTACGGACCCAAATGCTGTTTGATGAAAACCCAGGGTTTTCCATCGGCGGCAGCAGCTGGTGGAGGATCTGCCAAAGATCCCTCAGCGCTCCCAGGGGGGCTCCCAAACCCAGGGACATGGGACACGGGACACCAGCACAGGCAGCCCCTCACCCCGGGATGCTGCGGGTGGGATGGGGAGCAGGGAGCGATCCGGCCGCTCCAGGGCTCACCCTGCCCTCAGCATCCTCCATCCACCCCAGGGATGTGGGGCAGGGAGAAGCCAGCCCAGGCTGGCCAGGGTGAGGACCAGCCCCCCCCACCTTCTGCCCCACACACAGGCATCACCCAGCACATTAATTAACCCCTCGCATGTTACAGCTTTTCCATTTGGACTCTCGTTACCGGCTTATAATTAATTATTCTTTATTACCAAGCAATTCGCAAAGACGTCATATTTAGCAAAAAAGGTGCCAGCTCTTCCGCTAACGAGCAGGATGCACCAAGCACAGGTTTAAACAGTTATTCAGATTCTTTATTTTCACAGCTTATGATAAGACTAAGTGAATTATATGTATTATTTACTATGTTTTTAAACTCGTTTCACTTAAGCCGATTCTGAATGGAAATTAGGATTCAATTAAAACAGGGGGGGTGAGAGTCGGCGTTTTGAAGCAGATTATTAAGTAAAGCTACATTAAACACATGGGAAGCACAAATATCTAGGAAGAAGTTCTAAATTTAAAAGTGGATTTATTCAGCGAAGGAAGTATCATCTGCAGTCCAGGGACTGAGGAACCAGATATCAAGGTCAAGATTTTATCAGTAGGTCTCAGACTCTCACATCTATGTTTTACTCAGAGCTTGATTAAGAGTTTAGAAATCTGGAAAACGCTCCCTTTTTCTCCAGCTCCCTGCTTTAGAATTAATTGTTTATCGATCCGACAAGAGGAAAATATTCTCTCCCAGCTGCGGAGGAGCTGAGCCTGTTGTCAAAAGTTGTTTTATCACTTCCATAAATTCTAGCTGCAATGACTTCCTCCAGTTCAATAATCCCGGGTTCTCCGAGCACCGGCCACGCACTTGGAGGTGATTTTAGCAGATTACAGAGCTCCGGCCAGTGCCCCGATTCCCAGTTTTTAAGGAATCCTGAATCCATTGGGACTGCCCAAAGGGACCGCCACCAGTCCCACTCAAACCCCAGGGAGTCCAGTTTCTATATTTAAACCCCATTTTCACCCACCTCCTGCCTGGGCAGGGCCATAAGGCTCGGGAGGGGGTGCTGGGCACTGCGGCACGCCGGGCACCACTGCAAGAGGGGAGAGGAGGAAATCCACCAGGGCTCAGCAGTCACCATCCCTGTCCCAGGGAGGGGGCTGTGGGCATCTGCCCCGCAGCAGAGACAGACGAGATGGGCAAAGAGCCTGTTCTTCATTTTCCCAGGTAGAAAAGCATCCCCACAGCAGGGCACAGGCAGCCTGGCAGGGCTCGCAGGAGCACACGGTGCCTTCCATGCTTGGGAAAAACAAGAGCAAAACACTGGGGAGAAAAGCCCTTTCCCAGCAAAGAAATGCTCCATCCCCTCCTGCCACCGAAGGATCCGACCCTGCAGTCCCTGCCCATCCCAGGGGATGAAGGACCAAGCACCCGGGCTGCTCCCGGGAGCAGAAACAGCTTCACTTTAAAATTGCCCAGGTCCCCCCAATCTGCCAAGGCACGTCCCTGGCCTGGGGCCGAGAGGGGAAGGCAGGAGATGCCAACGTGGGAGTGGGCTCAAGGCTGCCCAGCAAAGCCAGAGCCTGGCAATATGACCCGTGCCCGGCAGCGAGGGGGGAAGGAGGGTGGGGGGACATGTACATGCTGGATAATGAAACATGAAAAGGGATCCCGCACTCGTGTGCTCATTTCTACCCATTAGAAATTCAATCTTGTCTAGTCTGGAAGACACAATGATGCCTGGAGCATCACCGTGCAAGCTGAGCAAAGGAGAGAGCTAGCTTTAGATTGGTTTATTAAAAATAAAGTTTCAAAAAAAAAAAATTTAATCTCAATAACTAATGAAATAACAGAGAAGAAAATTTTGCTTCCTTGTCTGGTATCGCAGCCTGTCAATTAATTTGCGAGAACGTGCATCCCGAAATACCTCAAACGATGCCAGCAGAAAGGCCTGGAACAGCCCTGACAGCAGCCCCTGCCTGTGCTGCAGGAGGTCGGAGAGGGAAACGGCAGCGGCTGCCAGCAGCCCCCAGCATCCCAACTGAGCATCCCTGAGTATCCCAGTCCAGCAGCCCCCAGCATCCCAACTGAGTATCCCCCAGCATCCCAACCGAGCAGCCCCCAGCATCCCGACCCGGCATCCCAACCAAGCATCCCTGAGCATCCCGGTCCAGCAGCCCCCAGCATCCCTGAGCATCCCAACCGAGCAGCCCTGACATGGGAAGGAGCATCCCAGTGGGAGAAGGCACCAGAGCTCAGCCTCGGCTGCTGCCCTGCTCACCACTGGGTCCAGGGGCAGCAAATGCCCCAGGGCAGGACGGGGCTGGGGGGCAGAGGGTCCCTGCGGGCACTGGGCTGATACTGGGAAGCCTGTGAGCTCACACGCTGGAAAATACATCTCCTTTTCACTCCATTGTGTTCATCAGCCACCAGCAAAAGGCGTTCAGCCCCAGCTGAAAGCAGGCTCTGCAGGTCCCCTTTCAAACCCAGCTGAGACACTGACTCACTCCGCAGCCTCGGGGAAGGCGCCTCACTCGCCTCCACTTTCTTATCCCAGATGTGCAGACAGGACAGATGTTGCCCACCCGTCCACCCCAGTCCCTCCGTGGGCGACGATGTCCCAGCAGCTCCAGGCTCCCAGCACCGCATGCTGGGGCTGCTCCATCTCAACCCCTCTCCACCCAGCTCAGCTCGAACCTCACCACCAGCTCCCCTTCCTCTCCCACCGCTGTTAGGAAAGACCAAATCGTTCGTACAGACTAATTATTCAGTGTACTCTCACTCCCTAAGACTGTAAATTAAAAGAGAACTCAAATAAATTAAGGAACTTCCCTCATGCCTTTTATTATCTCAATAACCTTCAGAGGCATTTATCTACTGTCAGCTGATCCATTTGAAAAATTGTGACGACAAACTAATTTAGTAAATGCACACACTTAAAAACCTTCATTTATACACTGAATGAGCAAATACAGCCTGTGCCGGACGAGCTGCTTGGGACGTGAGTCCGGTGGGGACACTTGTGTCCCCCCCAAAATGCCCAAGCCCAGCTTGGGGATCCCTCTTGGGCATCGCGGGAACCGAGCTAAACCGTCCCACCCCAGGGGGGACACAGAGGAAACCTGCTGCGTGGGACAGGGAGGCAAAGCCTGGTGGCAGCAGGGACCGGAGGCAGCACGAGGGCTGCCCAGCCGTCCCACCGCCGGGGACACCGGTGCAGTAATTAAGGACAACGTGTTCTAGTGACGGGAGATGAAGAAATGAGTGCAAGTGGGAAAGAGGCCCTTTATTTCGAAAAGGAGAAAAAAAACCATCCCAGCCCTTGTCAAAACAGTACTGGGTATGCTGGGAAAATCCAGAGTATGCGGGACTGGACGGGGTGGGAAAGGAAAGCTGGAGGAGCTGCTTTTCCGAAGGCGGCATCACACGGAGCGAGGGACAGTAAATCAAAACATCCCAGAACCTCCTGGTCTGCCCAGGTCCCTCTCGTCCCCAGGAGCAGCAGGTCCAAACAGGGACGGCAGCACAGCATCCCTGCGGGAAGCACGGGGTGCCCACGGGAAACGCCGGCCTCATGCCCCCAAAGCGCTGCCCCACAGCGAGCGGCACCGGGGGAGGGGTCTGTCAGCAGACGTGGTTGGTCCCCACATGGTCCCTAAATTGGGGGAAGGAGTGAAAGGCACAACCGCCAGGCAGGGGGGGGTCCCCAGTCCCGTCCCAGTGCCTCTGCACCCCCTCGGGTACACGGAGCTGGGCTCATGGCCACAGTAGTCCACCACCCAGATGGCCTCTGGGCTCCAAGACGGCTCATCTTCAGCCCTCCAAACCTGTCCTCCCTCCCCACTTCAGCTCCCTACACGGGATTTCCATCCCTGTGAGAGGACCACCCCCCCCCAGCCATGCCCCAAAAGCCACCACCTTAACCCTGGGAAAGGTTTAGCTAACGCTGCAGCGGAGCGTTGGGTGCCCTTGTGCCAAGGCGTTGGGTGGCGCTGAACAATCCCACAGATGACTTCAAAGGAGGGGGAATGAAAAAAAAAACAAAAAACAAAAAAAAAACAAAACCAAAAACCCCAACAACCTCCTGTATTTTCTGTGAAATAACAAGCAGAACCTCACCACGGCTCCCCGGAGCCAAGAACAAATTCCCAATGCCCGGCCAGATCTGGGCAGCCCTGCCAGCCCCAACCCGCTGCAATCATCCCTCCAACAGAAATTACCAACTCCCGGCTCTTTTCGCCGCCTATTATCCAGGAAAAAAAAAAAAAAAAAAATAGCCTTCATTTCTTGCTTTGTGGAGGCTTCATCACGCCTCAACCATTTCAGCCTCAAACCAGGCAGCTTTATTTTTTTTTTTGGGGGGGGGAGGACAGACTGCCTTCAGCTGTGCTTCAGCACGGCACAGGGTACCCTCTGGAATGCCAATAACACCCGCATCCACCCTCAAAATGCTG
>QJSC01028684.1:41911-78177 GCA_003697955.1 Calidris pygmaea | reverse complement strand
GCTTAGCACACGCTTAGCACATGCTTAGCACACGCTTAGCACATGTTCCCACCTCTGATCTCTTACAGTGATATTTTTTTCCTCCCCGATTCTCCCCCCAAAACCCGAATATATTCCCACTGGGACAGACACGGGGTTATTCCCGCAGTGGGGCAGTGCCTCCCGCTGCCCGCGGGTGGGCAAGGAGCTGCCCCACGGGCCCCCCCCTTCCGTTTTTCTGTGTGTTCCCACACGGATGCGCGAGCGGGTGAGGAGCATCCCCGGGCACTCCCGGCCGGAGCACGGCACCGATGCCATCGCTGCGCGGGATGGCCGAGGGGGCTGACCAGGATGCCCGGGCCCACGTCAGCCCCTGGCAGGATGGTGGCGAGGAAAGGGGGTTCTGATCCTCATCGCAAACTCTGGGAAACCCGGAGCAGCGCAGGAAACCCGCAGGATGTGGGGGTTGCAGCAGCCCCGGATTCACTAAATTCCTGTGCACACCTCAGCCCCGTACCCTTCCTTCTCTTTAAATCTCATTTAAGGACCCCTGGGTAGTGACACCGGCATTCCCGGCTGGATGCAACAGTCCTTCCTTGAGCTCTGCCATTCCCGCCTCTCCCTCTGTGTTCCCCTTCCCTCGGGAAGCCGCCCGAGCACCGTGTGGACCCACATCGTCACCTTTCCAAGCCGTGGGCTGTCAGAGGTCCCATTCTCCTGCCCTTCTCCTTGGCATGCTGGCAGGAGGTGCCGTCTCCGAACCAGCCAGGAGCGGTGGCAGCGCGGGTCCCTCATACCCCTGCAGCTGGGAGCCCCCCCAGATGTCCCCCCCCCCCGAGCCCCAGGGGTGTCACACAGCCCAGCGGCAGCAAAAACGCTCTTGACAGCTACTGGGTGGGGGCTCAGCACCTTTTTCGGGCTGGAACGATCTATTTGCGCTTCCCGGGAGTTCAGCCTGTGGTGACCCCCTGGAAGTTGTATTTCCTGAGAACTCTCTGGAATCCCTGCCATCTGTCTTAAACCATCCTTTCCTCCCATCCGGGGGACATCACCGGTGTCCTGCAGAGCCCACCCTGCAGCCCCCCGACCGCAGCCCCCCCCCTTATCCCCCCTTTCCCCTCCCAACACCCATTCACTTTCCTCCCAAGGGCTTTGAGGAACACTCTGGAGAAAATCACCAGGGCTATAAAGAGCCATGACGCGAAGGAGGACGATAAACCGCACCCGACGCACCTCGTACATCTCAACATCCATTTTGTATGATAAACGGGTATATTTTTAGCCCTCCGGGCCCCGCAGCAGCCCCGCTCCCCCCAACCTGCCAGACAAAGGCAGCGCTCGGCCAGGCCGGCTCCTCGCCACGCGGCTTCCTCACGCTTCACTGAGGCCGAAGATGCTTCAGGCAGCAGATTTGGAGGAGGAGGAGGAGGAAGGGGGAACGCGGGCGAGGGCAGCTCTGCAAAATTCTCTCCGCGTTTTTCCAGCCTCCGAGCCCGTTTGACGGCTGTTTTCCTAGAAATTGGCAAACCGGTACCCGCTCCGGCGGTGGGGCCCTGCCAACCTTGAGGGGGGGGGGGGGGGGGGGGGGGTGGGATGCGGGGAGCGGAGCGGAGGGGAGGAAGGCAGGGATGCTGGGGGATTGCTAAGCAACCCCGCGCTGCCCAGCGGGAAAAGGCTGCTTTTCCCCAGCCGGCACCGGGAAAGACCGGGAGGGGAACCCACCGAGGGGGAACCTGCCCGCAGGTCTCCAGGAGGGCGGCCCTGGGAGAGGAGGAGGAGGAAGAGGATGAGGGGGATAATGGCAGAGAACGCGTGAGAGCGACAGTGGAGGGGAGAGAAGTGGTTAAAAAGCGCAAGTCAACAAACCCCTGCCTTCTGGCAAGGCTGTTAAGGTGAACCAGAGGGAACAAATATTAATCTGGAAAAAATATTTGTTTTTCTTTTTCTCTTCGCTTGTTTCACAGTCTATTTGCCATTTAGGGCCTCCGTTCGGAGGCAGAGTTGTTAAATTACTGCTGCTTTTTTGTTTTTGTCCTTAACGATGATGAGGTTTTTCCCTTCTCAGAACCGTGGTTGGAGTGAAGGGATGCCAGGACCTGTTGCGGCTCCGTCTGGGGTTTCTCCTGAGGGTGGATGCTGTGACCGTGGAACACAGCAAAACCCGGGGGTCCCCTCAGCCCCCCCAGGACTGAGCCTCTTGTCCCTGTTGCCCCCCCTGCAGAGCCCCAGCAAGGACAGTGCCAGGTCCCAGCCCTGCAGAAATCACCTCTGAGAGGCAAGAGATGCCACCTCGGTCCCAGGAAGAGACGAGACAGGGAGGTGGCAGCCCCTCTGAGTCCCCTGCAACGGCTCGAGCTCTCAGGGACCCTCGACTTAGAGGTGCCCAAGGGGGGTCCAGCCCCTCCTTGTGACTCTGCCTGAAAAAGGGGACATTTGCAGCGTTTTCAGCTCTGCCACAGCCCCGGGACGGTCACCGACCTGCGCCGGTGGCTCGACAGCGCGGGGTCCTCTGTGCACCGGGGGGGGGGGCACGGTGCCAGCTGGACCCTGCTCCCGAGAGCCGCCGGAACAGCGGGTACCCGCTCCATCCTTGGCTGCAACGGAGATGGGGGGGGGGGATGACACGGCAGGACCCAGATGCCTTTTTTTTTGGCAGGTGTCAGATGCCTTGACCCAAAAAACCCGAAGCGGAACGTGCGATACCCCGGTGAGGAGGCGAATGCAGCTCTGGGGAGGAACACGCTCAGCCTACAAAGTGCTCTCCAGCCCTTGAGAGAGGGGAAAGGGGGAGCCAAGCTAATGTGCTCTGAAATAATGCTTTTTAAAATATAATTTACGATAGATTTCATAGCTAAGTTATGCAACATAATGAGCAAATCCGAAACGTAATTGTCACTGCACATTAACAGCAAAATCCTGAACCTCTATTATACTAACAAACTTATTAAATCAGTGAACATTGCATTGCATCAGTCAATTACTAACACAATGCCAGGATCAGTAGAACAACGTGATCCCCATTACGGGGGGGGGGCAGAGAGGGCACACAACCAGGGCTGCCCGCAGCGTCTTTGAAAACATTAAATGTATTTACGTCTTGGATGGAACACTTCACCTGTGGGACCTTTTGTGGCCACTTTCCCTGTCCTGGGAGAGGGGGGGTAAAGAGCCTGAAGCCATCCCTGTGCTGGGCCCCGAGTCCCTGCCCAGGAGCCAGAGGATGAGGAGGGAATCGCCGCCGGCCCCGCTGCTGGGATCTTCCCAGTGCCGAGGGAGCGACTCTGCAGCACTCGCAGTGCTCGGTGTCAGAAAACACCATGCAAAGAAGGCAAGTCTTGTAAAAAGCAAGAAACACACCGCAGCCGGTGCTGCCGAGGCTCTCGGGTGCCCTGGTTCCCCCCTCGCGGCTCCGCGGGTGCCAGAGTTGAACCCCAGCCACCAGCCAGGACCAGCGGCCCCTCACTCACCCTCCGTCTGGGATCGGGGAGAGAATTGAGAGGGTAAAAGTGAGAAAAACCTCCGGGGTTGAGATAAAGGCAGTTTAAAAGGTAAAGCAAAAGCCATGCACGAGCAAAGCAAAGCAAGGAATCCATTCCCTCATCGCAGGGGGGCTTCAGCACCCCCAGGAGAACCGGGCTGACAAATGCCATCAATCCAAATGTCCCCCCCCGCCTTCCTCCTCCTTCCCCAGCTGTACACACTGAGCATGGTGTCCCACAGCATGGCATGTCCCTCGGGACAGTCTGTCCCAGCTGCGTGTGTCCCCCCCCCAGCTCCTCGTGCCCCCCCCCAGCCCTTGCTGGTGAAGGGGTGAGGAACAGAAAAGTCCTTGAAAACCCAACAGCAACCAATCCCACCGGTGTTTTACGAACGCTATTTTCACCCCAAACCCAAGCCCCAGCACTGCACCAGCTGCCAGTGAGAAAATCAACCCCATCCCAGCCGAAACTACGGCAGGGGGTCAGTCTCCAACCCCCCCCAGAGGCAAAGGGCTTATCCCCCTGCCCGCCCCAGCTCCTGCCCACAGCATCCCTGGGGCGAGCGGGTAGGAAGTGGCCGGGATCCAGCTCCACGTCGCTGCCGCTCTGCGAGGAGCCGCCGTTGGCCGGAGCCCGTGGGTCTGTGCCACCACCAGAGCGGGGTCTGAGCTCATTCCTGGCGCCGGGAACACGGCCACCCACGGCCACACACATTGCCAGGGAAGGGCATTTGCTCCAACAGCAGGTCGGGGCAGGCAAAGGCTGGCAGGGGTCTCCCCCCGCAGCCCATCGGCTCTCGCCTCCCCTTTCGACACCATCAAACCCCCCCACCACCGGAGCTACAGCCTTGGGAGACCATTAAACGTGAAATAAGGTGAGCTCCAGTAACCCCGGAAAGACAGTCCACGCAAACACCTACAGCAAAGCGTGCCCTGCACCTCGCTGGAGTGATTTGACACAGCACTAATTATGCAAATTAATCATCGGTAAATCAGGTACTTTGTTTATTTATTTATTTTGCCCTTTGCGCGGCAGTCAGGCAGGAGGAGCGCCGGGAGAGAGAGGAGCTGCTGGGTTTCGGCCGAGGAGAAATGTTTGGTAACATGTTGCATGATCCGACCTCCCCACGTTCTTTCCCAGATTAAATTCTGAATTGATTTGCTGGTATCACACCGCTCGTAGCTCTCAATATGTCATGGCAGCTAATGAACCGTGCCAGGGACACATTTATAACCCTCTATTAGCCGGCTTCCATCAGGAAGGGATTTTTTTTTTTTTTTTTTTTTTTTTCTTTTTCCCCCTCTTTTCTCTTGAGGTTCTCAAAGTTAAAAAAGCCAACCCAAACACCAAAAGAAAAACCCCCAAATCACCACCAGCAAACATTTCTACTGAAAGTCAAGCACTTCTGAGATTTCCATCCATCCTTCCCCCTTGGGACCTGGCTCTCTGGGGGGCACTGGAGAAGTCACCCAAGCCCTGCTGGTTTCCACTGGACTCAATTTGCCTGGAGCTGGTTCCTCTCCCTCCCTGGACCTTCTCTCTCCAGGCAGAGAAGCTCACACCGTTTTCTGAGCAAAGCTGCGCCGACACCATCTACAAACCCTGCCTCAAGCAGCATCCCAGAGCCAAGAACTGGACCAGAGAGGATGGGGCTTCTGCGCCCCGTCCCCCTGACTCCCCACCGCTCCGAGGGAGCCTTGTCACGGAGCCATAGGGACAGAAAGGCAGCGGTGACCACGGGCCACTGGCAGCGATGGCAGCAGACGCTGCGAGGAGGCAGCGCTTCCAACAGGAGCCGAGTTCCCCCTCGCTCCGAAGGCAGCGCTTCAGGATCGCAGAGACAACTCTATCGGGGGAACAAGAGCTAATTAAATTTACCGGGATCATTGAAGAGGAAATTATTTAATATTCTGCACGGAATTTAATATCTGAAAGCATGAATGGCCTTGTTCCATCAGAGATCGGTTCCTTCCCAACGCTGGAGTTTACATTTCGCAGGCAGCCCCGCCGCCGAGGGACGGGCAGGGACGGGGGAGGACGCTGCCTGCGAGGAACCGGAGAGAAACAAACAGCGGGAGCCACGTCCCCAGGAGCTCCCGATGGAGCAGCAGCAGCAGCTCCGTCATCCCGAGGGGAGCAGCCTCCCGAGGGGCTCTGCGGGAGCATCCTCTGCTCCCACCCACGGCTGCTGCCGAGCGGGGCTCCCGCTCCCCTGGTGACACCTGCATCCACGCCGGGCCTTCAGCTCGTGACCTCCACCCTGTCATCTCCTCCCACTTGAACAGCCAAAATGTTACAACACCTTAAGTTTGTTCCTCTGTCCAAAAAGGAGCCGGGACAGGGCACACCAGGACCCAGGGACAGGAGGATTTTGCTTTGCCCTCGGCTGCACGTCCCTCGGTGTTGCTCACCTGGATCAGTTCCCACCACAACAAGCACCTTTTGTGCTGCTAAAGGATCCCATAATTTTCTTTCCACGCTTGCAGCTCTCCAGCTTCTCCTGGGTGCCAAGACTCTCCTGGGCCCAAGGGCTGGCAGCCACCTCTGCACCCTCTCCGGGCTGTCCCTGCAGCAGCAGAGTCCCAGCTGGGATGCAGGATGCTGTACGCCATCCAGGATGTGGGATATGGAGTCCCAGCTGGGATGCAGGATGCTGTACACTTCCCAGGATATGGGATACAGAGTCCCAGCTGGGATGCAGGATGCTCTGTGCTGGCTGGGATGCAGGATGCCATTGTCCACCTTCCCACCCATGCAGGGTGGTGGCTGGGACCCTGCAGGAACGATGCCCTGGACACACAAGTTTCCCTCTCAGCTGAAACATGCTGCCTGCAGCCGCTCACCTGGAACCACCCAGCTCTTATCCCCACATCCCAGCTCCTTCCTTGCCTGGTTAAGGATTTTCTAGAAGCAAAATGTCAGACTCCGCTGGCTGCTGCTAAGAACAATCCAGTGATGGCTTCCAGGATGGCTCCCCAGGTGCTGGCCCCGTGTTCCCTCCAGCCCCACGGCGGCTGAGGGGCACAGGTCTCTGCAGGGATGGATTTGGGCTCACCCAGAGCCAGCAGTGGGGGGAACTGCTCCATGCCCCCCAGATGGGGGACCCTGACTGCCCAGCTCCCATCCAGCTGAGCCGTTGTCCCCACTCCACCTTCCCTCGGGGACAAACCCAGCTACAGGAAGGTGCCATCAGCAGCCCTGGTGCCATGGGTGCCTCCTCGGGCTCTGTCCCTGCAGTGGGCTCAGTCTCCCAGCAGAGCCCCTGGCCCCACAGCATCTCCTGCCTCCAGAGCAGATCCGAGGACGTGCCAGAGACCCCCAAGCTCCTGCCCCACTGACTCCCTCTTTCCTGAGAACGTCTCTCTCCCTCACACACATGAAAGCGATTATAAGCAGCAATAATTTTGCTTCTGTATTTATGTCACCAACACCTTCAGCTAATTCCTGTAACTACCAGCATGGAAGCACTAATACCTCTGCAAAAGACAAAGCAATTATTTCTAAACTTAGCTCCCTTCCCTTGCATTGTCACCATCCAAATTACCAAAACCCTGGGCTGTTGTCAGCATCTTTCTCTACCTAGAAGGGGAAAAAAAGATATTTTTTTCGAGGGACAGCAGCCCCTTGAAGAGATGCCCGTTTTCAGGGGAGGGATAAGGGCCGCGGTGAGCACCGGGGCAGGGAGCCATCTCCCCCCACGCATCAGCTGCCGTTCAGCCTCCCAAATTCTCTGCTTCTGCAGAGAACCCCCTGCTCTTCCCCAGGTGATGGGAACGTGCCACCGTTTGACCCAGACACAGGCACATTAGCGGTGTCCCAGCGTTTCTGTCTGCACAGAGACACACTGTCTGTCTCGGGACCCTCTGCGCCACTAGACCTTATTATCCTATGGGTCTGCTCGGGAGAAATTAAAATGAGCCATAAAATGACAAGTAAAGTGAAATAAGGAAGGTAAAGAGCAGGGAGAATGTAAATTGTGTCATTAGCATATGTACAGCACTTGCAAACCTCTGTTCCCCACCCAGTCACGCAACCCCCAAGGAGGGGGGGGGCTCCCGGGCCACCTTGGGATGTGGCCACAGCTCTTCTGTGTGGGGGGTCCCCTGCCCCAGCCTGGGGGGCTCCCCCGGCCCCCTTCTGCCCAGTGCCCACCCTATGGAACTGTAAGAAGTTCAGGGTCCTCAGAAGAGACCTGGTACCCCCAGCCCTTCAGATCCCCCCCCCAGGTTCGCACATCCCCAGCCCCACGGGGCCGTTCCCCGCTCCTGGCCAGGCTCGTCACCCCCCCAGCCCCCACTCCAGAAGGACACGGGGAGGGAGAAGCAGCCACAGAATTAATGAGCAGACGCAGGCTCCCCACCAAGGGCTGAAATGAGCTGGTACCTGGAGGCAGCAGAACACCTGGGTGACCTACATATCCATCGCTGATGGAATATTTAACGGGCTCTTTTCAATGGATTGTGCATGAAAAAGACCTCCGGGCTCTTGCAGGCAGCGAGAGGTGCATAACGAAGCCTCCATCTCTGGAGACAGGCCCTGCTGCCCGTCCCCTGCTTCCAGAGAGGCTGAAGGGAGCAGAGGGAAGCTGAGCAGGGGGACACAGGAAGGGTGGCTGCACCATGCTCTTGGCTGGATGCTCATCAGCATCCCAAATACAGAATGGTTCAGGAAGGAACAGACCCTTAAAGGCCACTTAGTCCAACCCCCTGCCATGAGCAGGGACATCCTCAACTCAATCAGGTTGCTCAGAGCCTCATCCGAGTGGCCTGGAATGTTGCCAGGGATTGGGGTATCCCCCACCTCCCTGGGCAACCTGGGCCAGGGTCTCACGATCCTCAGCAGAAAACATTTCCTCCTCAGCTGCTCCCTGGGAAAGCGTCAGGGAAGCTCCTGAGCTGCCCCCCAGGCACCACGGCCCCATCCCCGGTGACGGAGCCGACCACTGCGGGGTGTGGGGGGACATCTCCAGCCCCCAGCCCCGTCCCCCAGCTGGGAGAGCAGCATCCCAGGGGAGGGGACCCCGGCCAAGGGACACACCAGAGACAAGGGACAGAGGCCAGCTTCTTATGGACTGCCCTTAAAAATATTTGCATTTCATACCCAACCTACAGTAGCACCTCCAGTAATTAACAGCTAAGTTTTAATTAAACATTGATTAGCAACTAATTAGTCTAATGATTAGTCACCTGAAGGAGACAAAGCAAAATACTGGGGCTGCCAAGATAGGAGCGGGAGAAGGCAAATGATGAAAGATGAGAGGCAGCTGAAATTCCTTCTCTGCTTCCCCTTGGGCCAAGCGTTTCCTCCTGTTTTGGTCCTTTACAAATGAAGCCTTCGTTGTGAATTTTCTTAATTGTGGCAAGTCTGCCAGAGTCTCCAGTGAGTGATGTGGAGGAGACCAATTTTTTTTTTTTTTCATCTTTCCCATCAGATCCCAGCAGCTGACGAGCCTTTCCCCGCTAGAGGAGGCTCAGTCTCTGTTGCCCTAATGAAGTTGGGGGGAGGGGGGGGAACTCCTGCACCTTCACCCCCGCAGCATCCCGACGAGGATGCTGCAGAGCCTGCGGGAAGGACACGGGCAGCGCTTCCCCCTGCCTGCGACAGCCTTGTCCCCCCTCGGACACAGCTTCACTCTCCATTTCTCCCAGACAGAGACCTGGTTTGTCATCTCCTGCCTCGTGGAGGGGTCTCCCATCACTGCTCCCCTCTCCTGACGCAGCTGAGCTGCACCACCATGAGCAGGGGGGGCCGGGATGGACCCCGAGTTTTGGGATGGAGGAAGAAAACACCCCAACAGGTGAAGGCCTTGGTGGTGTCCGGCAGGGCACAGCGCACGGGGCTGGTCCCCAACCTCCCCTCCCGGGGTCTGGGTTGGAGACCTGCTCCCTTCTGCCCACACAGGGTCCCACACAGCACCGAGCTCTTCACGCAGGACATTGGATTCTCACCACACCGAGAACCAGACCCACAACACTCCACCCCACACGGCACCCCCCCGGCTTTGCACTTACGAGGAGCCACAGAGTCGGGCCAGGTCCTGAAAAGCATCTTTTCCACTTGCCAAGGGCCACTCCGCGGGGTCCTGACCGGGCTCCCCGGGTGATGGATGACTCTTGGCGTGTTCCCGCACGGATGCAGCTCCGCTCCCGGTGCTGGCTGCAGGGAGGGCTGCCCCCCCCCCACCCCAGCACCTCCCCAGTCATTTCCCAGGGCATTGCCAGTAAATTTGTTTATTATTTTGCCGTTTCTTTTTGTGAGATAATCCTATTTACCTACATTACTTGTGCCTCAGAAAAAATCACGTCTGGCTGAGGGCTCTGAAAGCACTTTACAGCCCAGTGCTCCCCCCCGTGCCATCACTCCTGAGCTCCCTGTCCCCCCGGGGCTGAGAGCTCCTGGTGCACCCCCAGGTGTGCCAGCTCCTTCCCCCCCATTTCTTCAGCCTTCTGCAAGTTTGAGTCTTTTTTTCCCCTCTTTTTCTTTCTTCCTCGGCTCTTCCCAGGCTCCTCTCTGGAGTTTTACGGGAAGGTGAAACGATAATGCAGGAGTGTGTAAGGAGGCTGTAAATGGCACAAGGGTCCCAGCAGAGGCTGCAGTGGGGCACGCTCCCCTCGGGAAGGCTGGAGAGGAGTGGGGAGGAGGCCATTGCACCGCAGTACTGCCCGAGGAGCCCGCTGGCATGGGTCCTGCTGCCCCTGCAAGGGGGCTCCTGCAAGGAATCCCCGGGGGAGGTGACTGAAAGGCAGAGGTGGTGGTGCGTTGGGTGGGACCAGCTCGGCAGGGCACATCCCGGGATGCGTGCTCAGAGGGAGAAGTGTCTGAGGAGCCACCTGTCTGTCCCCCGGCAGCAATGGGACACACAGCACAGCCTGGCCGGGGGGACCTGAGCAGGAACCCTTAAGCCCTGGGAATGGTGAGAGCCACAGCGGGGGGACGGGAAGGGTTAAACGCCAGACCCTCATCCTCTGCATCCACGGGCAGAGCCGCAGGTGTATCGATTGCTTCACGCAGCTCATCAGCCTCGGATCGGTACAAATCGATGGGGTTAGGTCAGGGAGAAAGGTGGCTGAGTGGATACCGATACCCTTCTCCTCCTCTCCCCAGGAATGACACCCGCTGGGAAGCCCCAGCAGCTTCTGTAGCTCCTGCACCTCCAGGTGAATCCTGAGCCTCCTTGCACCTCTTTGCAAAGGGGCTTCTCGACCCCCTGAGAGAAGTGGAGAAGGGCAGAGAGCAGCAGCAGTGGGCAAGACCCTTCTCCAGGAGGGATGGGGGCTGCTTCTGCTGGGCACAGCCAGCCCGCAAACCGGGAGACTGGGGAACACCAGCCACAGCCAGGAAGAGCCCCGACCCCCCCCCCCAAACACACCCCTAGTCTCCCCGTCCTGCCCACGCTCGCCCAGAGGATCCCAGAGATGCCCACATCACACGCATGGGCTTCCTCCAGCTGAACGCATGAGATCCGTTGGCAGCAGGGAGACAGCAGCTCTGTCTGCGGCTGTTTCATGCTGCTCTACAGAGCAATCTGCTGCTTGGGCTCCTCTGTTCTTCCCTCTTACGCAACTGCATGAAATGTAGAGGGGGGAAAAAAAAAAAAAAATCCCCTAGATGCTAATTTATCTGAGGAGCTCGAGCAGGTTTGCACAAAGCGGCAGTTTCAGCAGGAAAAAAAAAAAAAAACAACAAAAAAGGACAACAGCCATGTCTGAAATGCTGCTTCAGAAATCTGCCCTCCCTCTCGGGGACTCCTGTCCCCCCTCCTTCCCTCTCGGGGACTCCTGCCCTCTCCAGCTCTCCACGGGGATGCCTGCCTGCATCCCTGCCTCCATCCCTGCCTCCATCCTTGCCTCCTGCCTCCATCCCTCTGCCCGATGGGCTGCCTGCACCCCAGCTCAGCACTCTGGGCTCTGGCTTTGCTCACCCACCAGGAGAAGCACACACAGGGCAGAGGGTGCAGTGGGATCACACATCAAACCGACCCCCTGCCCCAGGGATTTAAGTGCTTCAGAGGTGGTGATCCCCAGGGATATGTGGGGGAGACCCCAGCAGCCAGCCCCGACCTCGGCACCTCTCCCAGTCTGGGACTGGGCTGCCCAGCTGAGCCTGGGCACTGGAGGGAGCTCACCTGGGAATTATCTCAGGCTCTGCTGCAGGGGCAGAAGATCTCCAGGCAGGCAGGCAGGTAGTGGGTCCATCCCCCCCAGCTGCTGCCCCCTACACTCTCCCTCCTGCCTGGGGAGCACAGCCCAAGCCCCCCAGCAGCACCTTGCAGCTGGGCTGCTCCCCTTTCACGGGGACCTTTGGCAATTACAGGTTTAGTGGTGCAAAACATAGTTTAATAGCAGCCGAGGCTGGTGGGATTGATTTCTTGTTTTGTTTTAAGTGCAGCTAATCTAATAGTTAATTTATTTAAATTGATAGGGCAGAGAGAAATTACATTTCTATCTTCTCCGAATAGATTTTACTGTGTCTGGTGACCCAGGTGAGCTGAAGAGCCGGGCTGAGGGCCCCGACATGCCTTGGAAGAGCTGCCTTGATCAGCTTGTCATATTTTTCAATTCATTACTGCCATTTTAGCAAACAACCAGTATGGATTTTTTTGTTACAACAGCTCTTAACATGTTAGTCGTGTGTAAGCCGGTACCTGCCTTAACTGCTTACAGGAAATTCTTCCCTCCAGAAAACTGACCCACTAAAAAACCAGCCCAGCAGGAAGGGCTGGGGCTCCCCATGGACCCCCAGAAAAGTTGGGGGGGGGTGGGGGGTGTCCCTCAGTGTGTCCCTCGTCCCACTGTGAGAGCCCATTCCCTAATTAAAGCTGTTCTGGGGCTGAGCTGTGCCAACCCCCGGAGCCGCTCACAGATCCGATCCCAGAGCAGCATCCGCAGCGGAGCGGTGGAGGAGGCAGCACGCCTGGGCTGCCTATTTTGCTCTTATGCCTTTGGGAATCATCTTTAGTGCTCTCGACAAGATCTCTGGCTGTGCTGGAGCACACGGGCTCCCCCTCAACAGGCGCCGGCAAAAACCTCTGAGGGCTTTCCCCGCACAGGGGAGAAAGGCTCAGGAGCAGCAGGGAAGGAAAGGCTCATTTCCAGGCTGCAGCCCTCTCTCGGGGGGGGGGGGGGGGGGAATTTGGAGATGTCGGGGACATCGGTGACAGCTGGTGTGGGGAAAGGTTCCGGCCGTGCCAGGGCTGCTCCCTGTTGGGGCACTGGGGCATTTCTCTTCTGGTGCCACCAGTGGGCAGCAGGCAAGGGGGCAAGCAGCTGATGGCTTCCGTGGCTCACTCGAGCACTTTTTGGTCTGCCCAGGGCTGTCAAGCAGGGAATTAAAAAAAATCTGATCCCAGGAGAAGCAGAAGGGGGGAACCAGCAAGGGCAAAGCCCCTGCCCGGGGGGGCACTGCTCTCCCACCCCTGCCACAGCCTTTGCCTCTCACGTCCCAGCTCTCCCTCCCCACGATAACTCCAATAAAGAGTAAATCGCTCTTCTTCTGTACCCAGCTCTTCTGATCCATCCTGACGAGGACCTTCCCCTCCCCTCCTCAAAGTCACCAGGTGGGGGGAGTCATCCTGCAGAGCCCCCAAGGGAAGGGGGACTGTGATCCCTCCAAATCCCCCGGGAAGCCCTGTGAGCTGTATCCACGACCCCGGAAAGAGGGAATAAATAGGAGGGAGGCGGAGAAGGGAGCGGCGGGTCCGAGGCGGGTGGTGAAGCCCTCGGTGGATGTTCCTCGGTGGGAAGCGCGGCGGGCGCCCTGCCCTCGGCTGCTGCACCGCCGGCAGCCCCGCAGAGCCTCCCCGGCCTCGCTCGGCCATCGCCTTCCTGTACGAGCCAGCGCCGTGCCGGATTTACCGCGGCTGCTGCTCGGTGTTTCATGCCTGCTGCAGGCAATCCCACTGCTGCCGCTGCGGCTGCACGGAAAGCACTTTGCAGATTTGATTATGCGATAAGGGGGCATCAGAAATGCAACTTGTTGCCTATTTCCCAGAGTAATTAATTTCATCTGTATTGAACAAATGACATAATTTGAGGATTTCTGGGTTATGGATTAAGTAAAGACCAGATGAGAGCATCCTCATTGGCTCGGAGATTAATTAACAGCGCGAGGTGAAGGGAGCTCTCTCCTCTGCAGGATTGCTTTGCTGGTGCATTCTTAATCCACCTGCCCGGCACCACGGCTGCCCCCGAGGGCACCGCATGGCCCAGCCATGGGGCACAAGCACTACCCATTGATCCGGGCTGGGGAGCCATGGCCAGGGCTCGTTCCCAGGCCAGGATGTTGGGAGATGCCAGTGCATAAAGCCAAGCTTTAAGGCTTCCTTGAGGCTTGCCCAGGTTAGTGCTGCCTGGTCTAATTGTCTGTTCTGGCCCTTCCTGCCAGGCAAAGCACAGTGAGCACACGCAGGGGCTTGTTCCCAGCTCAGCCAAGGGCTCGGAGTGTCGCCCCTGCCCCGGGACCCCCGTGCCTGGTGCACCCCGAGCCCACTCGCTGCCTCGAGGGCTTGGGTCCTCAGGTCCTTGCATCTCACAAATCACACTGCTCAAAAAATACAAACCCCACATGGATCTCAAGCTCACTTACAGACATCGAGAGACTGATTGCAGCTGGGTACAGAGAATAAATTGACGTGCAAGGGATGTGGGGAGGGGGATATAGGGTCCCTGACACATCGCACCATCCCCAGACTGCTGCAGGGACAGCCCCTCGCCACCTCTCCCAGCGGGACAAGGCTAAGATCTGGGACATGCCAGGCAGGACCTCCGGGAGCAATGGAGATTGCAGGGACCTCAGCAGAGCTACAGGGAAGCTGGGTGCTCCTTCATCCCATTCCAGTCCCCATCACCATGCCAGTAGGGTTGTCACTGCAGCCTACTGCTCCTGCCCCATGGAGACATCCTGTCCTGCTCCATCTCCATCCCCTCCTCCCTGCCCTGCTGCCAGGACACAGACTCAGACCTGGGATCTACCCCCCCACACCTCAGACTTGCTGAACATGTTCTGAGTGGGGTCAGAAAAACAGGACTCAGTGCAGAATTTATTCATGAGACAGGCATTTTATTTAATGTGCCTTGCGATGCAGGATCAAAGATCCAGAGCAGCACCTAATTAATTATTTTCCTCTTCTTCTGTACCATCCCCTGGTTGAGCACTGAGTCCCAGAATGTAAAAGCTTCCCTTTCAATGACTCTGCATAATGAGATGGATTTGGACTCCAGCAAATTTGTTCAGTTTTATGGAGTATTATATGAAAATGCTGTGAAATTAAGTTCTGTCTTTGCTATCACGCCATGGCCATCAGAGCGCTTTTATGTATGGCACTGAGACTAAAAGATGGGAAAGTGAGTCCTTGCTGCAGTAATGTGGTGAACGGGGAGAGGGAGGAGCCGTGCAATGAAGATGACATGGTGGAGGGTTAGACTGGGGGGAATAATGAAGGAAACAAAGTGATGCAGATGAAGAGAGTTGCCAAGCTCAGAGCCTGGAACTGGAGCGGCAGCAGCCGGGAGGCTCCGGCAACAGGGAGGATGGGGGGGTGGAGATGGGAGGGAGGATGGGGAAGGCTCCCTTCTCCCAAATTTCCCCACTGGGATATGTGCACTCCAGCAGCCCCTCTCGCAGCACAAGAGAGCTGAATGTCACCATCCTGGGGGACACAGGCAGAGCCCTGAGGGGGGGTGACCAGGTCGGCTCGTTCCTCCCTGCTGCCACCCCAGCGCGGGCACCACGTGCTCAGCGGTGTCAGGACATGTCTGGAAACACCAGATTAGTAGAACCGAGGTAGGAGGGTTCTGTGGGGCAGGAGAGAGCTGTGGGGAGGAGCTGCCCCAGCCCCAGAGTGTTCCCAGCACAGACCATTCCTCTCAGTGCCAGCAAAGGTGCCTGGCACAGAAGATGCCATTTAAGACTGAGGCAGGGAATGCCCCCCACGTCCCTGCCGGTGCCAGCTCCCTTCGCTCTGCTGATCCCTCCCCTCTTCTTCCCGCCTCTCCATCTCTTCCCACCCCCAACCTTCCTCCTCCTCTTCACATCAGCCCCTGCATTTACCCCGGTCTGATATATTTTTTTCCCTTGGCAACTTTATCACCCGTTTCCTTGCCTGACAGCAATTAAGTGGATGCTTCACTTCCAATCCCATGGCCCATAAACATTGGGAAAAGAAAACGTTATAAAGAAGAAAGCAATCAAATCTGCACACAGATGCGTGCACACGCGTGCAGGCAGGCAGAGGGACCAATGTGGAGGACGGGGTGAAGCTGGGGAAGAACGTGAGAGCCCCTTTGCTTGTGCGGAGGCTGGAGACCTCCTCACACACGCCGCAGCCTCCCCACCTCCAAACGTGCGGGAGAAGGGAGAGATTTCCATACTGCATGAAAAAGCGAGCTGCATCCATCAATCACTGCAACCCAGGGCCAGCTCTCACCCTGTTGTGCCCCTTTTTCTGCCCCACCACTCGCCTCGCAGCGCTTTGGCCCTCACAGAAAAATAAAATGGCCAAAAAATACCAAGGGAAAAAAAAAAAAAAAAAAAAAAAAAAGAGGCAGCAGCTTCCCCCCGTGATATATGGGATTTTTTGGTGCCTGACAGGCCCCAAGCCTCTGGGGATCAGCACTGATAAATCACACCTTTCAGTTCACCGTGAACATCTTCACTCGCCCGGGCTGGCCGGTGGCTGACACATCACACCGTGGCCCCGGCACCAGCGCAGTGCGGGGACCTGGGGGTGCCCATAGAGCCCCAGTTGCCTCACCAGAGCTGCTCCAGCACCGGCACGGCGAGAGGCTCTCTGGTGTACGAACCACTGGGAGCAGGGAGCCCTGAGCTGAGGAAACTCAAGCAGATACCACTTTCTAATTTCCATGACAACTGTAATGGGGTGTTTGCTGGTTCGGGAGCAACGGGGTGTGCAGGAACGCGCTCGTTCGGTGCAGAACAAGAGCGGCCGCTGCTGAGAAGCCGCCCCAGGCAAGCGGTGATGGCCAGTGCTCAGGTATTTGCTGGTCCCACACCCCAAGCAAGCCACGGGGGAGCCCCACTTCCTGCAGCCCCTGCCTACACAGCTCCCCGGGGCTGACCCCCAGTGCAGACTGGTGCTGCTTCCCACCCCACAGCTGGTAGCCCAAGGAGCCACTCCGCTTTCCACCCCACGGTTGGTAGCCACTCCGCTTTCCACCCCATGGTTAGGAGCCACTCCGCTTCCCACCCCACGGTTGGTAGCACACACAAGGAGCCACTCCACTTCCCACCATGGTTGGGAGCCCAAGGAGCTATTCCACTTCCCACCCCACGGTTGGGAGCCCAAGGAGCCACCCCGCTTCCCACCCCACGGTGGGAGCCCAAGGAGCCACCCTGCTTCCCACCACGGTTGGGAGCCCAATGAACCACCCGGCTTCCCACCCCATGGTTGGGACCCCAGGGAGCCACTCCGCTTCCCACCCCACAGTTAGGAGCCACCCCATTTCCCACCCCACGGTTGGGAGCCCAAAGAGCCACTGCCTGCCATCCCCTACCACAGGACGTACCCCGGGCACCAAGGGGAGGTCGGGGGACCCTGGGGTGAAGGGAGACCCTGCCCAAAGGAAGGCAGGAACACTGGAACACAGGAAAGGGACGGGAAGCAGGACTGGGCGATGGCTCTGGGGACACGTGGCTGGTGGCCGCAGAGGAGCCGCACCATCCTGTGCCGCTGCCCTAGGAGAGGGACTGAGGAACGTCAGTTCAAAAGCGAATGCAGCTTGGCTTAAAATTAGCTCCTTTCCCATCCCCGGAGGAACTTAAGCAAAAACTAAGAAACCACCAGCAACCAGTTAGCAAGAGAGCACGAAATCCAGGCGATTACTGAAAAGCTTTGGACATGGCTGTGAATCCCATGGCTGCCAACACCATCCCCAAGCTATTAAGAGAAAAATCAAGATGTGGACAGAATTAGATTGGCCATAGGTGAAAAATGGCTCAATTATTTCTAGTGCCAGAACCACAGAAGGACATTTCCCTCTGTTCCTGATCCACAACCTCCCTCTAATTAGCAGACCTAGCAGAGAGAAAAATGCTCCGAGCTTCAGGAAGAGCAGCAGCCAGAGACCCAGCGCACCACACGCATTTGTATGCGCTGCGTAAGCCGGGCACAGAGCATCACCAGAGCCAAACTGCACCGGTCTGGAAGGGACTGATCACAAGAGGTGTGGGAGTTGATTTTTTGCCCTCTGGGCAGGGCAGGTTGCCAGCCAAAACCAGCCCTTCCCACAGCTGGGCTTGGTGGCAACAAGGACTGTCCTGGCTGGGAAGAGGGATGTCCTACGCCGGTCGCTGTGCACGCACCGGCTCCCTTCCCTGCTCAGAGCGTGGGCCAGTGTCCTTGCCCATGTGTGTGCCGTGACATGGGGTAACAGCCTGCGGGGACGGAGGAATCAGGGATCCGTCACATTGGGATGAAGAAGTCCTGAACCTGGAGAGGGGCTGAGCAGGACGGCAGAGCGGGGCTGACGCATTACGGGGGGGACATGGGCCAAGCTCAGAGCAGAATCCAGCCCAACGCTCCCCGGGGAGAGGCTGGAGGGCAGAGATAACTGCAAGTACTTGTTCCCGAGCCTTTCCTTTCTCCTTTTACGCAGGGATCTTTTAAAACAACCGATGCGTAACACCGAAAAAAAAAAAAGTTACCAGGAGGCCCTGCCCCCTCCCCGACAAACTTCGGAACATGCTGTCATCAAGAAAAATGATGCTGGCAAGAGAGAAACCCGCTGGGGTTGCTGGCAATTTCCCAGGCTCCAGCCCCAATGAGTGTTTATCAATAATTTCAGGATCTGGCTGTCGCAGGCAGTGACTGGGAGTGCAGGCAGGCGGGTGTCAGCACAGCCACGGGCAGGGGAGGCACGATGAAAAGGGAAATCAATTAACGGCTCCTCAGGAACAGGGATTTGCCGGCATTACAGGGAAAGGTCTGGTCGCTTGGCTGTAACAGGGAAACACTTAAACAGTCCTCAGTGACACAAAGGCATGTCCCAAGCCAGGGCTCGCTGACACCATAGCCAGCTGAGCTCCGGGCAGGGCCACCGATGGTCACAGCAGGTCAACTACAAGAGAGGGAACAACAGAGCAGCAATGGCTGTGTGTGCTGAGCTGCCCACAGCCTGGCCCTGGCCACACAAGCAGCTCAGAGCTGCTTCAGGCTCCATCTCCACTCCCCAGCTCCTCCCCACTGCCCATGGGGCTGTACCAAGCCCCCGTGTCCAACCCTTCCCCCCAGGCAGAGGAAGGGGAGGCCAGGCTGGCTGCAGGTCACCCCATGAGCTGCAGCCTCCTCTCACCATCCTACCTGGCATCAACAGCAGAGCCCTCCTTATACCAGGGCTTGCACCTACATCACCACACTCAGTAGCTGCTGATGCATCCAACTTCCACAGACTCACCTAATTGCTCTCTGAACCAGGGGCTGTGGGTCCCTGAACCACCCCACAGTGCCGAGTTCCACAGCGTAATTAAGCACTGCACGAAAACAAGAAAATCCTTTTCCTCATTTATGTTTTAAACCTGTTGCCCAATTGTTTCATTTTACACCACCTATTTATGAGAAATAGTGAATATCCATTTCCTATTACTCACCTTTATACCACTCCTGAATTTACAGAACTCTACCCTATATCACCTCCGTTGTCTCTCTTCTTACCAAGAGAGTCCTAATTTATTAGTCTCTTCTCACACAGAAGCTGTTCTGTGCCTTTGATCAGCCTTGTCATCCTTTTCTTTACCCTTCTAGTTCAACTACCTCCTTTTTGTGATTGGGCAACCAAAACCGCACACAGCATTTGCACTGCGACACAGCGCATTATACCTTGGCATAATGCTGCCGCCTGTTTTGTTTTCAGTCTCGTTCCTAATGACTACTAACAAGCAATTTTCCTTATTTGACTGACACGGGGCACCGAGATGACATTTTCATAGAACTACCCACAGTGACTGTGAGGTCTCTCTTCTTGAGTAGGAAATATTAAATTAAAGGCCAGCTTGGTGGTTTTGTAGTTAAGTATTTGTTCTTATCTGTATTACTCGGACTCAGCAACATCCATCTGCCATTTTGCCACCCAGCCACTCACACTGGGAGATTCTCCCACAAACCTGCCCTGTCACCTTTAGATTTAAACTATCCCAGCTATCGCTGACAGCGGCCAGCAAACGAGACTGGTGCAGGCAGACAGGATATTCAATTCCCACCTCCTTAGCCCAGCTCTCCTGGATGGGGGACACGACTTCAGGTACACCCCCATGTCCTCCTCCCAACACATTTAACTACTTGTTTCCTCACAGGCAGTGAGATCCCGGAGGCTCAGATCACACAAGGACAATGACGACACACATATAAGGGATCAGGGTTCTTTGATTATTTTTTTTTTCTGACTGCAGTGGTGTTCTCCGTTTGGCTTTCCCCTGCCGTTTGCAGTTTTCCCTCCCTCTGAGATGACCTTACACCTTCCCAGTGAGAAGAAAATGCCCCAGCATCCCGTGAACGTTTGGCCAGGATCGCAGAGATCAGCCAAGCCTTTCCAGCAGGAGTTGTGCCGTGGCGGGTGTGGGGGGAGACCACTGCCCCCCTGCGACCTCCCCTCCTTCGTTGGGGTTGGGGTGGGGGTGGTTAAGGGAAGATCACGCCTCCGGGCACGTATTGATAGAACGGGGCGAATCGATCGGGTGTAACGGCGGGAGGGCGCGGCGGCCCCGGGAGCCGCCATCAGCACCACGGACAGCGGCGGCCGCCGCCGGCCCCACGGGCGAGCCCCCCGCCTCGCCCGGAGCCCCCGAGCGGCCACAGCCAGACCCCCCCTGTATGGCCACGACCAGACCTCGCTGTATGGCCACGGCCACCCCACGGCCAGACCCCCCCTGTATGGCCACAGCCACCCCAGGGCCAGACCCCCCCCTGTACGGCCACGACCACCCCACCTCCCTGAGCCAGGCTCCCATGTGGGCACAGGCACCTCATGACCAGACCCCCATCGGGGATTGGGCACCCTACCACCAGACACCCTCCCCAATCTGGGTACAGCCATCCCCCAGCCAGGAGGCAGACCCCCATGGTGAGGGGCCCAGCAGGGCCCATGCCCGCCCCACCCCGTCCCAGCCAAGAAGCCCCACGCCAGGTACCACACATCCCAGATACAGCACAGCCCACAGCCAGGCCCCTGACACAGGTCCTCCCCATGGCACCCTCTGTGGGAAGAGCCACCCATCATCCAAGCACAATCCTACAGCAGGGAAAGCTGTGGATGCGCAGCCAGATGCCTTCAAACATGGGGAGAACACGCTCACCATCTCCCCCCCTCCTACTTCTGAGAAAAAGAGCCACACTTTCTGGCATTCTCAACCTCCTGAAGTACTTTATCCTGTTCTTTTAGAGCAGTTAAGGGCTGCCCGTCCTGCTGCCAGCAGTGGGAAGTGTCCCTCAGCATCCCCAGGCCTCAGGCTGGCCTCCCAGAGACGAGCCATTTAGCTGCTGCAGGGAATTCTGTTCTGAGCATCCTAGCTGGGACCAGACTGGGAGTGCTCGGTCCTGCGCTCCCTTCTGCTAAGCTTCAGACGTCCCTCCTGAAAGGACCATTTCTTAATTAATATTAATACTCTGCATCATGTCAGATCTTCTCATGTATTTACGCTCCCTCCCCAAGCACCTTCCCTGTCTGTCCCTCTTCCAGCAGCGAGGAGATGACACAGGTTGGGCCGTGCTACTGGGTGTTCCCGAGCCATGGGCCCGGTGTAGCTGTAATGGATTGGTGACACCGTTATATTTACGGGTATTTCAAGAGAAAGAAAAAGACTACTGGGTGTTCATATGTTCTTGTTGTATTATTTAAGAGAAGCCATTTGAGAGCACAGGAGAAGCAGTGTCTGCTCCCAAAAGGAGGAAAAATAATGGAGGGGAATATTTGCAAAAAGCTCAGTTAAGTAAATATTTTATGCCCAATAATGTTATGGCTTCTGAATGATGCATGCAAGAGAGTTGAAAGGAGGTGAGGCACAGAGCGAGGCAACATACAGTGCGTGCCAAGTGTGAAGGTGTTCGTGGGGGGAAGCAAAGGAGAACACGGTGCCCTGGGTGGTGCCTCTCGCCCCGGCTGGAGGGACATTGCAGGGAGGGAGGCACCACCACCCTGGAAAGGAGCTCGGTGCAAGGTCCCTGGCAGCCCGGTGGAGGCATTAGTGAGACATAGCAGGAGCCATGCAGAGGTAAAGGATGGGTTGTCCCAGGGGGCTCGCAGTGCTCTTGAAGTATTGGGAACCATGACTGCCCTATCACTTTGCTTGGAAGAACATGAGAGGTGCAAGGAGGGCATGGGAGCAGCGACCCAGGGGCAGAGAACGGGAAGACAGAAGGCAGAGGGACTGCCCTGGCGCAGGAGGAACAGGCAGGGAAAGCAGAAGGAAGAGGGAGAAAGCAGGGGTGGTGACACAGGGGAGGAGAGCAGGGCCAGCACAGAGGAGGGACGTTTCTCTGACCAGAGGAATTCTCCCCCTGGCAGGCAGAAGCACAGGGTGAGCATCTGGCACAGGGTAAGCACAGAAAGGAGTAAAATACCATTAAGTATAATAAGAAATGTACTTAATCAATGAGCTCTGCAGCTGAGGATCAATGGGAGGCAGACACAGCCATTAGCTAAGAAAGCTGAGAAAGAGCCCCAGGCTCTGATGGAGCGGTCAATACCGGGTTTAACCGAGCAGCAGAGGAAGGGTCCCGGGTGGAGAGCAGAGCCAAGCTGCAGCCACAACACAGGGCTGACCCTGCTCCACTCCTGGGGCTTGGACCCCCAAGAGGCAGCAGAAAGGGGAGCCCAGGCCATGGCCTGCTCAAAAACCTGTTGCTGAGCCCTGAGAAGCACCACAGACTCAGGACCAGACACAAGTATCCCTCAACAGTGATAGGGGTGAGAGGGAATGGGACCGGTGCTGGCAGGGAAGAGAAGGAATTCGAGCCCATCATCATCCAGAGCCATCACTTGGCCACAGAGAGCAAGAGCCGGGGTTTTAGCCATAGGTCTGCAGACCAAAGGCTGCAGAGAACTTCATGTGTTGGTCCCTGCTGTGGGACGCAGCCCAGGAGGGCACAACGGGGGGGAATATGGACATTCTGGGGACATCACCCAGAGCAGAGACGTGCAAAGCCTCACTCGCTGCTCAGCTGAAGCTGCCTCGAAGCTGCCTCCTCGGAGAAGGGCCAGCTGCAGAGCTATTTTCCTCACTGTTCTTGTCCCTTTGCCCTATCCTCACCTTCAGCACTGTGCCGGATTGCTCCCCAAGGGCCACCACATGGAGTCTGTGCAAACTAGATGGCAAGCAGGTCACCCTCCCAAGAAGGTGTTGCACCAGCCCAGGTAAACAGAGCTGCTGCTGAGTCAGGGCTCGCCCGGGCCCCAACCTCGAGAGATACCCCCCGTGCTGCCCTTGACCCAGCGCCTGGAGCCCGTCTGGGTGGTGCCGGCGCTCGGCTGAGTCACCACACATGGGGCTTCCTCAGGAGAGAGTCTTGATTTTCAACCCATGAGCAGATTTAGTGCTCGGGGTCGGGGCGGGGAGGGGGGAAGGCAGACAGCCCCGGCGGCGAGTGGGGACAACCTCCTGACAGCGCCATGGCTGACTCAGCCCTGGCACCGAGACCCTGCCACGCTGCTGCCCCAGGCTCCACCAAACACCCAGCTCCGACCTCCAGCTTCTCCGGCTCCCTGCACATCTCCTCCAAGGCTGTCACCCTCAGCCTGACCACTGCTGCTGCCCCTTCCCACTCCTGCTGAAACCTCATGGCCAGAGACCGATCAGAGCCGAGCCGGCAGAGAGAAAGCACCGATCTCCGTGCAGGAGAGCCTTCAGGGAGCAGGCACACAGCGAGTGACGCCCCAAGAGCATTAGAGCCCGGGGTTGTGCTGAAGGCAGAGTTTCGATACGCGCCTGTGAAGAGGAGGAGAAAAGCGACTGTCCCCTGAGGTCCCTTCCCACAGGGTGGGCTCCCTTCTCCCACCGGGGCTGAAATCATATCCCTGATCCCAGGAGGCTGCTCCTGGAGCACAGGACACGTGCTCCATCCCTACACATCACTGGATCCTGTCACCGTGGGCTGTGCAAGACACACTCCTGTCACTCTCCCCACTTCCCAGACCCTGCAAGCACAACAGGGACAGCTGCCCTGGGAGCCAGACGTGGACTGGGGGGGGTCCCAGTGCTGTCACCTGCCCCATCCCAGACTCGGGCGATAACCATGGGTAGGTATGACCAGTTTGTGTCCCCCTCCTCCCATCTCCTAACCCTCCCACACGTTCCTCTGGACCTGAGGTGGCCGCACTCAGCTCTGCTCCGAGCGGCATCTCCTAGAAGGGGCAGGTGACACATTGCCCACCCCGGCTGACAACAGAAAACCAGGCGACACCCAGGCGGGTGGGGGGGGGGACACACACATGACAGGGAAGGTCCCCACCTCCTCTCCCCACAGCCAGGGGGGCACCCGGCCATTTCCCCCCCCATCCCGGACTACCGCAAGACCATCCGCTGGTGCCCCGCACCCCCTCCCCCCCCACCGGGGACCCCCCCGCCCCGGGTCCCGAGTGGGGACAACGCGGACCCCCCCGCCCCGGACCCCCCGAGCCCCCCCACCCCCGACGGGCGGCTGAACAGCGCCACCTGGCGGCCGGGTCCGGCGCTGTCGGGGGGGTCCTTCCCCGGGGGTCCCGGGAAAAGCGTCCCCCCCCGAGTCCCCCCCGGATCCGGGGCTGAAGCCTGTCCCTCCCCAGGCTCCGGGAATAGCGGGGTGTCTGGGGCACCCCCGCGGCCCCCTGGCAAGTGAGGGGAGCTCGGCGGTGACACCCACGATGACACCGCAGACCACAGCCCCCCCGGAGCACCCAGGGAGCCGTGTGAGAGGGGTAAGACCCAAACACCCCCATCCAGACATCCCAGGCCCTGCCTAATGAGCAACCAACGCCTCTTCTCCAACCTCCTCGCTGTCTCGGAGAATCACAGACGGGTCAGGGGCAGAAGGAACCTCTGGAGATCACCTCGTCCAACCCCCTGCCAGAGCAGGGTCACCCAGAGCAGGCTGGACAGGACTGCATCCAGCTGGGTTCTGAATCTCTCCAGAAGAGACTCCACCACCTCTCTGGGCAGCCTGTTCCAGTGCTCTAGCACCATCGTAAGAGAGATACACCAACCCCCTCGTCACCCCTGTAGCCTCCACTGGGCTCTCTCCAGCGGTTCCCTGACCATCTTGAACTGGGGAGCCCGGAACTGGACCCAGTGCTCCAGATGCAGCCTCACCAGGGCAGAGCAGAGGGGGAACATGATACCAAGAGACCAACCTACCAGGGAGCAGAGCAGGGTCCACTCCACACCCACGGACTCTACCCAACTCTCCCAGGTGCATCCAGTCCCCAGCAGCTTCCACAGACTCTGCAGCTCCATCCAACACTCAGGAGTTCCAGGTGCCTCCCCTCACAGTCCCCAAAACCCAGCTGCAGAGCTCCCAGCTCTTCTCACCGGGGCAGCATCACAACTTTAACCCCAGGTCCTAGCACCAAATATTTTAGTGACACCAGTGACCTTATCTGTCCCTTGGTACTTGGAGAACCGTGTGCTGGGAGCCAAGAGGAGCACGGTAGGCATTCAGCCCATGTGGGACCTGCATCGAGCTGCTGAAGGAGGCAGGCTCGGTGTAAAGAGCAAACCAGGGCATCTCCAGCTGCTTTAGTCAACTCTCTCCTCACTCTCCTGGCCGCCTTCTCTCTTTTTCTTTCGTTCCTTCACCCTCTTCCCAAGGGCTACATATGCAACGCCTTAACCATTGGGACAGAGCAGAGCGACTCCGGGACGGACAGCGAGGCGAGAAAAAGGAAAACGCCTCCTTGCTTTCATCAGCTCATCCTCTACACCATGTCCAAGCACCCCATTCCCAGCCTGCAGCCATCCCACCCCTCAACACCCCGAGAAACGCCGGGGAGGGGGAGGGAAGCACAGGGAAGCACAGGGAAGCTCAGCCTTTCCCAGGGGAAGCAGCCACCCCCCTGCCCACCCTGAGACCCCCCCCACGCATCCCGCCTCACCTCAGGTGGCTCAGCTCCAAGTCTCCACCATCCTTCCACCTCCCAGCACCTCCTCCCTCTGCACTCAGGTCACGCAGCACCAAAAGGGCTCTCAGGGGTGTGGAGGGCTTTTATAAAGGGTCCTCCAAGCCCCCTCCCTGCAGGCAGCCCAGCGTCACCTGTGGAGCCCTGCCCAGGCATCGCCCCCTCCTCCATCCATCCCCAGGGAGCAGCTGCTGGTAACGGACCCCCTCTCACCTGGGACAAAGTGTGACATTCCTGACTGAAACCCGTGGCACCCCTGAGAAATTTGCCGTTTGATTTTTCCATTTAAAAACAAAACTAGAACGAATGAAAACCACCTGGCCCCTGCCTGCCCGACCTGCTCCCCCCAGCACAGACCCCCCTGGCGATGCCCACGCCTGCTCACACGTGTTCACACGCCGCAGGGGAGCCGTGGTTTCACCCGAAGGGTGCTCGGCACGGGGCTTTTCCCAAAAGCTGGGGACAGGCTGGGCCCCCGAGCAGCACATTCCAGGCAAACGGGGCAGTTCCACTGGCAGATGACTCCTCCGTGCTCGTGATTTCTATTTTCTAGCCCCTTCCTCTGCCTTCACGGAGTTAATTGGCACACAAGTGTGGGAAGGAGAGTCTCGGCCCCAACACGCCTTTGCAGGGACCGTTCTTCCCCCATCAGGCGGTGGGACTTGGCACCGTCAGAGCACAGCTCGTCGCACGTTCTCACGATTGCTTCCAACGGTGCAGGATCAGCACCGGCAGCAAGGGGCCCGTGGACCAGGGGGTGCCGAGCGGGGCCACGGCTGCCCCACAGCAGCCCCAGCCCCTCGGACCCGTCTGCTGGTAGGACGAGCATCTGGGGTGCTGTTCGTGCAAGGTCAACTGCATCAGTCTTTTTCACTGAGATCGGCAGCGTCCCCAGGCAGGGTGGCCAAAGGTGATGTTCTTTATCTGTGCCTCGTGCTCCCCAGATACCGAATATCAGGATGTGCACTGAAACACTCCCGCTATTAAGTATTCCTCTGAGATTAGAGCTGGGCTTCCTTCCTTTCTTCTCTAGCCTCTTCCCTCCCAGCGGAGCCGATGACCACGATAACTTATCGGGGCCCTCCCCTGCGCTGTTAGCAATGGCACAGGGACTTATTGACCCACCTCAGAACAACACGCTGAATATTTAGGCATTTCCCTGAGCTTGGTACGATGATATCTTTATCATAGGAGCCCTTTAAACCCTCTGTACCTGCCAGGCCCCTCTCTCCTTGCTGAAAGGACAATATCAGACCCAGGGCAGCAAACGCTGGTAACAGATTAGTTTCTTGAGTGAACTGGGGTGCCGGGGCTGGCAGAGCGGGTTGCCCGGCCAGCAGCTCCTCTCCTGGGGCTCTCCACTCTCTGGTGACACCAGCAGCCTCTGGTTTCACAGCACCCAGTAGAGCCCAGCACAGCCCAGGACAGGAGCCCCCCCAGCCTTGGCTCCCGGCGAAGGGATTTCCCCTTGGGGTGCTCTCAGACCAACATCCCCCCATGCCCTCTGTTAGCAGGAGGAGGGGTTGGCTCGGGGCTCAGAGGGGGCTCCATCCCACCACGGCTCGGGCTCGTTTCCAGCATCCACAAACAACGCTCCCCAGGCTGCCCCCGTGGCTCGTGTGGGCCCTGAGGTCCCTGCTGGGATTCCTCCAACCTCTTATCCCATGTCACACCGGGGAAACACAAGCCCAGGGGAGGAGGCGACTGAGATGTCAATGCACCCAGAGGAATCGGTCCAGATGGGAATACTCAGGGATGCTCAGGTCTACAGAGAGACTGTCGCAGAGCCAGGAAAGACGAAGCACAGCATGTATGAGACCCATCTGCCCAGCTCACCCTTGGGGGAGAAATGCTAAGGAATAACCCCAGAAAGGGCTGTGGAAACCAGTGGAGACGGCGAGGAAGAGGGATGGCCGGACAGTGAGAAAGCAAAGCATCAAGGAATAAACCCGGAACCTGAGCAAGGGGAGATCAGCAAAGACACAAAGGTTGAGAGTTCAGGCCCTGGGCGAACCAAGGCAACATCTGCTACAGAAGTCTGAGTCTACAAAAGCCTGAAACTCAGTTTTGCTGAGAAATGAGTCGTCAGTAATGATTAAACTCCGGAGAAGTCATAAAACCAGGAGATATTGATAAAACGGGGTGCTGACATGGCGAAGCTCAGCAGCAAACGAGCAGATGAGGGTCACCCATGGTGAGCAGCAGAGCCCGAGCAGCAGGAGCTGGGCTGATGGGACACGGGGGCTTCAGAGCCAGGCTCACACTCTGTAGCATCTCTGGGAGTTGCTGGCACAGCCAGGGTCCAAGAAAGAGCCTCCTTCCCCAGCATGTACCTCCACAAAGCCACACTTGAGGACCTCCAAGCCACACTTGAGAACCTCCAAGCTCCTTTCTGAGCCTCTGAACACCTCTCTCAAGGTGGACGAGTAGTCCTGGGAGGGGGCAAGTTGCCTTTTGAAGCTCAACTACTGGCCAAAGAGCAGGGTCCCAAAAACCAGGAGTGTGGAAAGGACACCGAAGGGGCTGCAGGGAGCCGGCACGGGGGGAAAGAACGGCGGCTGGGGCATGGGGTGGTTGGGGGACAGGTCTCTCTTGGGCTGGCTGAAGGCAGCTCCTGCCACGCGAGCTGTTCTTCCCATTCACGAGTGCTAAAATAGCAGCCACCACCACTGGTGGAGGAAGCAGTGTTTGATGTTCGACCCAGAAAGAAATCTAAACTAATCTACTTTAACTGGACAAATAGAGAGGGTCATTCCGATACGAAGTGCGGGCTGAAGCCATGCACCCCATCAGCAACTGCAAGATTAGATAAAAACTGAACTTAGTCCCACCTCGAGCATATTAAGGGGAGCTCTCTGGGTGTCTGGGCTATTCCAGTTCAAGGGCGTGAAGATGTTCGCTTCTCTGGGGCTCGTGTTTGCTGCCCTCTCTTTAGCGAGCTGTGTCCCCGTGCAGCCGGTATCCAACCGCGACAAAGTCCTCCTGGTGTCCTTCGATGGCTTTCGGTGGAACTACGACCAGGACGTGGACACCCCCAACCTCGACACTATGGCTGCGGAGGGGGTGAAGGCACGGTACATGACTCCTGCCTTCATCACCATCACCAGCCCCTGCCACTTCACGCTGCTGACCGGTGAGTCCCCCGCCGGCCCCAAACCCGGGTGCGGGGTGGGGAAGGATAAATTTAGGGGTTATGCATCAGTCAGGGAAACTAAGTCAAGCAGCACCCCCACCCCCGGCCCCAGCTGCAGGCAAAGCTTTGGAATAGCTGTGTTTGGGAACCAGAGCGAGAGACACGGTGACAGTTGCAGAAAGTGGTAGAACTGAGCCCACCTTTATCAAAGGTAAATAGCGCCCGGTGTGACAGAATGACAGAATGATACGGGGTTGGAAGGGACCTCTGGAGATCATCCAGTCCAACCCCCTGCCAGAGCAGGGCCACCCAGAGCAGGTCCCACAGGAACGTGTCCAGGTGGGGTTTGAATGTCTCCAGAGAAGGAGACTCCACCACCTCCCTGGGCAGCCTCTGCCAGGGCTCTGCCACCCTCACAGGAAGGAAGTTCTTCCTCGTGTTTAGATGGAACTTCTTGCGGTCAAGTTTGCGCCCGTTACCTCTTGTCCTGTCAGGAGGAATTATGCAGCCGCCCTCCCACACCATGGGAGGAATTATGCTGAGGCCACCCCAGCGGGGCTCGGCCCGAGGTTCCGCTTCAATAACGGATGGGATCTGCCCTTGCACACGGTTATTCCTGGTGCAGGTGACCTGCAGCCGGAGCTGGGCTGTTACAGCTTCTTTCTGGACTTAGAGTCTCTGTAGGTGGCCTGATTTCCCCATGGCACCTCTGCTCACCCAGTCCTGGTCGCTCCCTCGCAGCCTCCAGGCACCCTTTTTCTCTGTCTTCTCTTTTGTTACAGGACAGCCTGGAGTTAAAGTTTACTTACGCTTCCCTATCTATTGTAGTCACAAAAAACAAAGATTAAAGTACAGTTCAGGCGGCCTAAGGCTTCATTTACCTTATTTACCTTATATACTTAAGCTCTGGCACAAATCAGTGTCTCGCTAGTATCTCCCCTTTGCTTTATTACCTTACCTGCATTATTTATAGTATATAGGTGCCAAATATCAATAGCCTCTAATCTGTGTACATATCTGAGTATAACCCGACGACAACATTGCAAACACACAAATAGAATTACAAAGGCACAAACACAAAATAATATTCCATGCAATATTCTCCTAATCTAGACTCCCCAGTCAGGGAGAGACAAGGCGAGAGCTGCAGAAAGGGAGAGAACTGAGCCTGTATTTATCAAAGGTAAATAGCAACAGCCCAACCCAACAGCCTCCTTTGATAAGATAAATGATTTTTTTAGACAAGGGAGATGCACTAATTTAATCTTTCTGGACTTCAGTAACGTACTTGATACAGTGCCACACGGGAAATCATTAGTTAAAATGGAGAAGATGAAGATCAGTACAAAACCCGTGACGTGGGGAAGGAAGGGGCGATGGGGAAGAGGCCAGCGGGTGATGCTGAGGGGAGGCTGTTGAGCTGGAGGGAGGGCAACGGGGGAATTCCTGAAGAATCGATTTTGGAGCCTATCTTATTTAAGGTGTTAATTAATAACCTTGCCATAAAAGAGTGGAACATGCTAATGAAATCTGCTGATGAGAAAAGGCAGGGAGGCATTGTCGGTACAAGGGAGGACGGGGATATTGTGCAGAAGTAACTGCGAGGTCTTCAGGACCAGAATAATAAAAATAGCATGAAGCATAAGAGTAGAAAGCGCAAGTCTTTCATTTCTAATGGGGATTTCTTCCGCATGCTGACCTCAGGGGCTGGGAACAACAGAGAAAGCCAAGCACCAAAGCCATCAGTGAAAGGCAGGAGGAATTGCAGGTGGCACCGGCACCACCAGGGGTGAGGGTGCCCCGGGTCAGGGTCTGGGTGAGGAGCAGGCGTCCCCCCAGCATCTCACTCCCTGCCCAGGGAACCCCACTTTGTACACAGGCCGTGGGAGGAAGGGGGCAAAGCAGAGGCAAAGGGGGAGCTGGGAGGGGGTAAAGGGGCAGAAGCTCCATTGCCCAGGGGTGAGACACCCACCTCTCAGCCACTGCCTGGCTCACCCCCGCCTCCTCCTCCATCTCTCCTGGCAGGGCGGTACATGGAGAACCACGGGGTGATCCACAACATGTGGTTCAACACCAGCGCGGGTTGGAAGCTGCCCTACTACACTACACAAGGCATAGACAGCTGGTGGGACAACGGCAGCCTGCCCATCTGGATCACCGCCCAGAGACAGGCGAGTGCAGACCCCCCCTCGCACCCACGCACCCTGCAGGGGCAGCCCCCTCTCCTGCCAGCCCGCAGTAAAAGCCACAGGCAAGCCACGATCTCTAGTGGCCATGAGCTAACATCCCCGCTGCACACGGCAGCCTAATTAGACCAGCAAAAAAAAAAAAAAAAAAAAAAAATTAAATCCCCAGACACCGGCAGGAATAATTATGATCATTCTATTAAAAGTAGCAAAAAATAATGGATGCATTTCAGCTTTATTAAGACATTATTAGAACAGGTTATCCTTTTCCTGTTTAAAGAAACCTCACCCAGTTCCTTCGGGAGCATCACAAGCCCAGGGGCTTCATACGCTCCCGGGCACAAACCTCATTCCTCCAGCCTCACCACGACCTTTTGGGTGGCAGCATCAGGGGCTGGTCCCCTCTTCCCTGGTGACTGCAGCAAGGCTTTCCTACAGCCCAGTAGGCTTTGGATCTGGCTTTGAGATGGGACCTGAGACCTGGCCCCAGGGACATGCCTTTGCCTGTATTTACTGGCCAAACTGGCCCCATTGACTTTGGGGTGAGTGCTAAAATGATTGGAGTAAAATCCACTTTAATGTCTTGATGGTCAAGGGCCAGAGGGTCCATGGAAGGTACAAACGGGTCACTCTTCCCAAAGTTATAACTATTGTTACTAACACAGTGAGAAAACCAACGTGCAGGAGTTCTGGGAAGGGCAGTGCTTTCAATTAATCACTTTTAATTGGCAATGAGCAAGAAAAACCTCATTAGAGGCAGAGGTAGACATTAGGGGGGCTGAATGAACTAACCACATTAGCAGGAGGCTGCACTGACAGATGGAGAGATGCTGCAGAGCGAGTTCAGGTGAGTTTATGCAATGTCTCCACTAACAGGGTTTAAAGACAGGCTCTATCTACTTCCCCGGAGGAAGAGCGAAGTATCACGGGGAAGAAGTGAATATGAAGTTGGTGGAGCCTCCCGTGTTCAACTACAGCAATGAAACCATCTGGAGAAGCAACGTCGACACCGTCATCGAATGGTTTACGGTGAACAACCTCGACTTCATCGCCCTCTACTTCGGCGAGCCCGACTCGGCAGGACACAAGTACGGCCCTGAGTCCACGCAGAGGAAAAAGATGATTGAGCAGGTGGACAGAACTGTGGGTTACTTGAGGCAGCGCATCCAGGAAAGTGGCCTGGCGTCCAAACTCAACCTCATCATCACGTCCGACCACGGCATGGAGACTGTCTTAAAGACCAATGAGATCCACATCGGGGCACTAACTAACTTCTCGTTCAAAGACATCCAGTTTGAGCTCTTAGATTATGGCCCAGTTGGACTACTGCTGCCAAAAGAGGGAAAATTAGAGCATGTGTATTCGGTCCTGAAAAATGCCCACCCAAAATTACACGTCTACAAGAAAGAAGAGTTTCCGAGGAGATTCCACTACGCCAACCATTCCCGGATCACCCCGCTGGTGTTGTACGGCGACCCAGGATATGTGATCCATGGGGTAAGGTGTATGCGCAGACATATCTTACTGTCTTTTGGGGATCTGCCTCTCTCCTCCTGTCCCTCTCACAGCACCCCAGTACGTACCCGGCTTTATGCCTTCATGTTGACTGATCTCCCTACAAACAGATGGAAATTCCAGCTCTTTGTGTCAAGACCTTCTCTGCTGTCCAGAAAAAAGGTCCAAAAGTCTTGGAGCAGGCCTCGCACTAAGAGAATACCAGTTTCAGGGTCCTCTCCTGGTCTGGCACTAAGGGAAGGCCCAAAGTCAAGGCCAGCAGGCAGCTCCTCATTGTACATTTGTTGTACTGTAGCTCCTCAGTACAACACAATCCGGATGCCCTGACATTTAGGGAGGGAACTCGCAAGCCATAATTGCTTGAGAGCTGTGTTTGGTCAACACCCTTCAGCTTCTAACATTATTAGATAAACTGCAAAAACTCAAAGAAGCCAACCAGGCTGTTAAACCCTGTACAGGCTGCAGAACGTGGTGTGCGAGAGCCACGTGGAAGAGAGGTGGAGACACCCAGCAGTGCTGCTGCTTCGGTGCCTGCCACCTCCCGGGGGGCTGTGCTGGGGGGGCTGAAGGGTTTGGGCACTCACGTCCTCTCTCGCCCTGTCAGAGATACAAGGTCCAGTTCAATAAAGGGGAACACGGTTTCGACAACGAGGCCATGAACATGAAAACCATCTTCCGCGCCGTGGGACCGGCCTTTAAGCAGGGGTTGGTGGTTGAACCCTTCGAAAGCGTCAACGTCTACGCTCTCCTCTGCGAGCTGCTGGGCATCGTCCCCGAGCCCCACGACGGCTCCCTGGAGACCATGAAGCCCATGTTGCGTGAGTCACAGAATCACAGAATCTTCTAGGTTGGAAGGGACCTTAAAGATCATCTTGTCCAACCATCAACCTAATTTTGACAAAAAAAACCCCACCCACACAACAAACAAAAAGCAACACCACCACTAAACCATATCTCCCAGCACCACATCAACCCGTCTTTTGAACACCTCCGGGGATGGTGCCTCAACCACCTCCCTGGGCAGCCCATTCCAATGTCTGGTCATTGAAGCATAGAATGGTTTGGGTTGGAAGGGACCTTAAAGATCATCCAGTGCCACCTCTTGCCCTGGGCAGGGACACCTCCCACCAGACCAGGTTGCTCCAAGCCCCCTCCAACCTGCCCTTGAACCCCTCCAGGGATGGGGCAGCCACAGCTTCTCTGGGCAACCTGGGCCAGGCTCTCACCTCCCTCCCAGCAAAGAGGTTCTTCCTGAGATCTCATTTAAACCTCCCCTCTTTCCGTGTCAAACCGTCGCCCCTCGTCCCCTCGCGGGTCCCTCCATCAAATCCCCGTGTCTCTCCCGTTCAGAGGCCGCGGGCACCGGGAGCGCGCGGCGGCGGGATTCCCGCGGGAACAGCGCCACCTGGCGGCCGCTCCCGCCACCGCCCGGGGACCCCTGGAGCCGGCAGCGGAAAGGGACCCCTCCAGAGGTGGCGAAATGTCCCCGACACCAAAGCAAAGCCGGCAGCGGGAGGGGCACGGGGTGCTGAGGGCCACCCAAGGTGTCACCCCGGGGGGAGCAGAGGGGGTGGCTGCGGGTACCAGATCCCACACACAAGCTTCCCCCTTGTCACAGCTTGGGGTGGCGGGGGGATGGGACACGGGGCTGCTGCTCACCTGGGCAGGGGCCAGCACCAACCGAGCTTCTCCTCACTACAGGGTCCAGTGCTCCTCTGCCTCCTGCCAAGAAGCTGCCGGTGATGCTGGGAATCACTCTCCTTCTGGGGTACTGGGGAGGAATACACTAAACCCCCCCCTCACCAGAGGTAACTGGCTCTCGGGACATCCAGAAAACCCCTGGGAAGTGCTCTTTGTCCAGGCAGGACTGTGCCCACTTTGTTCTTGGCCTCTCTGGGCTTCGTCCATCTGTGAAAGCCCGCCCTGTGCGTTGCCCACCGTCCCCTCCCCGCAGGGCACAGCAGACCCTTTGCACCCCAAGCAGAGGGACTCTGCATTTTTACTGCCCGGGTCAGCACTGGCACTACCCCCAGGGCACTTGCTGGGCTGGAAAGAAAGTCTGGCCATGTCTCCTGTCTCCTGCCTGCCACTGCCCAACCCTCCCTCCGCTCCCCGGGCTCCGTGTGCGGCCGGGGCTGCGCCGTGGGGCAGTTCTGAGGGCATCACGGTGGGGTGAACACTTCATTGCTCGTGGCTCTCTGTGTGGCTGCAAGAGGAAGGAGGATGTAAGTTTGTTGCTTGCCTCCGGTGTGCGTATACGCCTGGAGAGCCATCAGGACAAGCCATTCTCAATCTAATTTCCTGGCACTTCCAGCACCGCGCACCCCCAGCCGACATCCACAGGCTGCGTATACACGAAATAAGTAACAGCAGCGCCGTGCTTTCCTGTCTTGGCAGCCTCCGAGTTCCAGGCAGCTCTACCAGAAATGTGTGGAGAGATGAGAAAGGACGTGTCTCCTGAAGACAACCAGCCCCGGCCTAAGAAAATCGCACAGAGTTCCTAAAACCTCCTCAAATTACTGATCCACCTTCCTCCAGAATGACTGAGTCCCGGGGCGGGGGGGGGGAGACACCTCTCCCAAACTTTGGGGTGCAGACAGGGATGCACCGCTGTGCAAGCTGGCGCTGATGTACAGTCTGACCTTGACAAGGTGACCCCAACTCCCCCATCTGCTCGAGGCAGATCAACTCCAACTCGGTTCGGAGTTAATACCTGTTGAGTATTTCTAAAGCGATTAAAGGACTATCGAGGTTCTGAGCACGCCGGGAGCCTCCTGTACGTGGCGCTGGGCTCTGGCACAGAGGGGACAGCCTTAACACCGAGGAGACAGCCAGGCCCAGCTCGTTTCTGCTGGCCACGGGGCTGGGCTGGCTGTGGCTGCTGCTGGGAGAGCAAAGGCAGTCACCCAGGAGCCTCAGAGGGATCCCAAAGGCAGTCAGCATTTCCAGCCCCTGCCCCGAAAGCCCTGGGTGCCCTGAGCACTGTTCTATTTGTTTGACCAAAATTTTCAGTTACAAAAAGTTACACACCCCCGAGCTCCACAGCAGCACGCATGAGGCTGAGCCCATCTGCAGCCCTGGGAGCTCTGGGAGGTGGCATGAATCCTTGCTGCGTTCTGGAGAGACAGAGGAGGTGGCTGTGACACGGCCAGGCCCCCCCAGCTCAAAGCAAACACCCAGCCCCATGGTTCCCGAGCCCAGGGCCACACAGAGCCTGTGCCACCGCTTGGTACCCCCTCCACAGCGGGGCTGGTGCGCCCTGGATGCGAAAGGCCCTCATGAAAAGCCAAACTTCTCTCTGCAGGAAAGAGCCCAGAATCCCTCAACCGTGCCAGGGCTGAGGGGACAGGGAGCAGGACACCCCCTCTGTCCCACAGCCCCGGTCCCTGCCCTTCCAGAGGGGCGCCAGGGTGGCAGCTGCCCTGGACCCCATCCCAGATGCTGAAGTGCCTCTCCCCAACCCTGTGCCTCATCTCAGGGGCTCGATAAACATCTGTTGCCATAGAGACTCGCTGGGGCTGCCTTCCCCGCATCACCCAACCAGATGAAACAGGAGACGCGCGCTCCACTCGGGAAAACAGGAAGAAAATGTTTGGCTTGAAACCGTGCGGGGGGTGGGGGTCAGGCCGGCAGCAGGCAGCGCAAACAGCCCGGCAGCAAACAAGGGGGAGGCTCCGAAAGGGGGGGGGGGGGGGGGCCGCAGGGGCCAGCGCTGCAAATACTATTTAAAATAACATTAGTAATAACAGCGCGCAGCAACTTTCCCAGTGATCCTGCTGGAGACCTTGGGACTTCCCCGCGCAGGTCAGCACCACCGTGCCCATTTCACAGAGAGAGGCAGCCAGCTCGGTTGTGAAGCTGGTCTCGCCGAGACCCC
>QJSC01028684.1:21666-35725 GCA_003697955.1 Calidris pygmaea | reverse complement strand
GTGCGCGGGGCCGGGGCCATGGAGGAGCTGAGCAGCGTGGGAGAGCAGGTCTTCGCCGCCGAGTGCATCCTCAGCAAGCGGCTCCGCAAGGTGGGACCCCCCCCCACCCCGCACCAACACACACACCCCCCCCCCCCCCCCCCCCCCCCCCCCCCCCCCCCCCCCCCCCCCCCTAACGCGCCTCTCTTCCCCCCTCTCTCTCTCTCCGCAGGGCAAGCTGGAGTACCTGGTCAAGTGGCGGGGCTGGTCCTCCAAGTGAGCGGGGGGGGGGTGCGGGGCGGTGCGGGGCGCGGGGTGCGGGGCGGGGGTGCCGCCCGCCCGGCCGCTTTTGTTCGGGTCGCGCCGCTCCTTTTGTTTACAAATAAGCGCGGCCGCGGCCCTTCCCCGCCGCCGCGTGGGGCTCCGTTTCCACCACCCCCACCCCCCCCCAAAATACACACTCCCTTCTCGCCCCGGGCCGGCCGCCCCCCGGAGCCCCCCAGCCCCACTCCCGCCCCGACGGGCAGGCACCGGCCCCGCGCCTCCCCCCCCTTCCCCCCCTCCGCCCGGCCGCGGAAACCGGAGCTCCCCCGGGATGCGCGGGGCGAGGCGAGACCCGCGGCGGCGTGGCCGCCCCCTCCCCGATCCGCCTCCCCCGGCCCCTTCTCCCCCTGCCCGCCCCACGGGGACGGGGCTGTACCGGCTCCCGGGGCGGGGATGCCCCCGTCCCCACCGGGCCCGGCGGCGGGTGCACGAAGGGTCCGTTTGTCCTCGGATGAACTCACCGGTGCTGGGCCGGTAACGGGGGGCGGCGGGGAGCACCGGCCCCCCCCCCCCAGCTCTCTCGCCCAGTCCCTGTTTTCTGTTGCAGGCACAACAGCTGGGAGCCCGAGGAGAACATCCTTGATCCAAGACTCCTCCTCGCTTTCCAAAAGAAGTGAGCAAAACTATAAATATTTCTAAGCGAGCGATAAAGTCAATTAACTTCTAATTGGCTGCGCGTGCGGTGGAAGTTGTGGAAACAACAGCCTGAAGCTCGCCCTGCCTTTTGTGGCACGGCCCTTTTGTTCATCCTCCTGAAATTACGGTTCAGGTCCAGCTCGGACGTCTCTCCCGGGCTGGGGTCGACACGGAGGATCCGTGGCCCGGTGGAGGGTCCGGGTTTGCACTGACCACACAGTGGGACCCCAGCAGAGGTCTTTGGCTCTCCCTCCCCATCCTCTCCATGCCTTGGGGGGGGGGGGGTTCGACTGCAGGCCCCAGGGGGGAGATGGCACCTGGGACTGCAGGAACGGTGGAAGGCACCAAAATGTACTTGAGGAGGGCATAGCTATGAGAGGGTGAGGAAGTCACGGGTGGGAGAAAATGGTGTCCTCTCTCAGGGCTGGGGTCCCTGTCCCGAGCCGAGCGGGGGCCGGCGGTTGTTCTGCAGCTTTTATACAGCAGGAATCACACACGGGGGTGAAAACTAGCCAGCTGGCTACGGTAAGCACAGCGCTGCCAAATATTTTGGCTCCATATTAATAAAAATCATTAAAGTTTATGATAGGATTTAATTATAACTTGTTTCTGGATCCATTTTTTTTTTTTTTTTTTTTTTTTTTCAAGAATGGAATCTGGTGGTTAGTGCAGACAGCCCGGTGTTTAATTAGCCGTATGTATTGTCGCTTAACACGAGTCTCTTTTAAAACGGGGGACTGTGAAATAGGACAGTGCTGTGAAAACATTCCCCCTGCCATCCCCTCGGGCTTGGCGTGGCCGCCAGCCTGGACCACCACGTCCAGACCAGGAGGTGCAGGAGCCGTGAAAGGTGCCCGGGGAAGGAGAGAACCTGCAGAATTTGCAGGGAGCCCGTTGGCTTCCGCTCGGCACGGAGGACGTGCTGCTCCCGGCTGGGAGCAGGGGGGAAGCTCAGCTCCCCGGGTGTCTGAGTAAGGCAGAGAAGGGACACATCTTCCCTTTGCCCCATCCTGTTGTAGGAGGATGTTTCTGGTCCTGCCTGGCAGAGGGTTTGGGCTCTGCGATGAGTTTGGCAGATACATCTCAGCCCCCCGTGCAGCTCAGTCCCATGCTGTACCCAGGAGAGGTTCTCTTCCCTTTCTTCTCCCTGTCACCTCTCCTCCAACACCGAGCCAGCTGGGTACCCCCACGGCCAGATGTCTGCCCTTGTTCCAAGGCCACCATTTTTATAACCTTTTCCTCACTTTGTAGTTCTTTTTCTTGCATTGCATCGTTACTCGTGGGCCGGGTCTCCCAGTGACCTCTGTTAGTCCCGTAGGGTAAATGGTCTGGGTGCCACGTGGAGGTGGTTTAATTGCACAAGTCCCTGGGTCTCCGTACAGTTTTGGGGCTCTCTGTGCTCGAGTGTGGCGTGTCCCTAACAGCCTGGCTTCAAGGAAGTGGTGTCCCCAGAGCCTGTAAGATCGTCACACGTCGGTTGGGGTCATGGACACCTCCCAACGCTGCTCCAGAGCTGGAATGGGAGCTGAGCCTTCAGCATCCCGAGCAAGGGAACGGTGATGGAAGAAAGGGAGGAACCAGGATGATTTTGGCTGTTTTTTTCTTCCCCGCAAACACTGTCCTTAATCGTTGTTTTTTCAGGGAACACGAAAAAGAGGTGCAGAATCGGAAGAGGGGCAAGCGGCCCAGGGGCAGGCCCAGGAAACACGTGGTGAGTCCTGAGGGTGGTGGGAATCCGGGGACGTGATGGGGCTGGAGGGGCTCTGGCCTTGGAAGGCACCAGCGAGTGTCTGCCCCCAGCGCAGGGTGCGGGGGGTGCTCAGGCTCCGGAGGGTGGTGGGGACACTGCGATGCCTGCACCCTCCACGGGTGAGGGGCTTTGAAGGTTGCAGCAATGGGTGGGTCGAAGAGGGTGCCTGCGAGGAGGATGTCTCTTCATCGCTGCGATGGTGATGGTGTAGGAGAGAGCAGAGATTTAAGATTTAAGCCTGGTCGGGTTTGTACTGTGCGCTCCCGAACTCATTCTCTGGCAGAGGTGGAGCAGATCCACCGACACGGAGAAGGAACCTGCCTGTGCCCAAGGCCCCCATCCAGGCACCACGGAAGGGTTTGCGATGCCTGGAGCCACTCTTTGGTTGACTCTTTCCCTGTCCCTCTCCGTTGCTTCACAGGAACCAGAGATGCCTGCAAAAACTAAGTCAAGTAGCTCCTCTTCCTCCACATCCTCCTCTTCCTCCTCCTCTGATGAAGAGGATGAAAGCGACCTGGAAGCAAAGAGAGGTCCCCGCAGCAGAGAGACTCACCCGGTACCGCAGAAGAAAGCTCAGATCCTGGTGGCGAAGCCTGAGATGAAAGATGCTTCCAGGAAGAAGCGTGGGCGGAAACCTCTTCCCCCAGAGCAGAAAGCGGCTCGAAGGACCGTGAACCTGACAAAGGTGCTGAAAACGTCCCGGAAGGAGGTGGGTGGCAGCGCCAAGCTGCTGGGCAAGCTGCAGCCCCAGCAGGGCTCAGGCATGGCCGTGCTGAAGGACGCGCCGGGCGCTTTGGCCGGGCTCAGCTCGGGGGGGTCGTCAGCGGAAAACCTGCCCAACATGATGAAGAGCGGCTCCGCCAGCCCCAGCCGGGCCATCAGCTGGCAGAGCTCCATCGTGCACTACATGAACAGGATGTCCCAAAACCAGAACTCGGCCGAGTCCTCCCCTCTGGGCAGGCTGGCGCTGAAGGCTCAGGCAGCCAGTAAGGGCGGCTTGGGGCTGGACTTAAAAATGAGGAACCAGAAAGGGTCTGGGGAGCTCGGGCTGAGCGTGCAGGGACCCAAAACTGCCAAAGCTCCCAACAGCGGTGCCGGAGGGGACCAGAAATCGGGGTTCGCTGCGGGAGGCCAAATGCTGCCCAACGGCAGCAAGATGCCGGCGAGCTCATCCGGGGCCGGCAACCAGGCGGCCTCCAGCCAGGAGCTGAACCTCCAGGCTCTAAACCTGCAGAGCGTCAAAAACGGGGCCGGCGGGAACAGCCTCCCTCGCCACCTCTGCAGCGCCCTGGCCAAAGGCTCCGGCGGTGGCCCGGCGGCGAGCGTGGGTGCCGGCGGGGCGAAGGGTGGCACGGCGGGAGCCGGGTTGAATGCTGCCGGCACCGGGGTGCTCTCGGGAGGGGACGGAGGCAAGAGCGAGAAGCAGGCGCACCGGGCAGGCGACAGGGACTTGGCCAAAAGCGGCCCGGCTGGCACACAGGAGGGGCACGTGGCCACGGAGAGCCGCAAGCCGGCCGCCCTTTCCGAAGTGAGCACGGGCGAAGAGACCAGCTCGGATTCGGACCGCGATTCGGCTTCCTTCCCCGGTGTGGGTCAGAACATGTCTGTCTCTATCCAGACCAGCCAGGACTGGAAACCCACCCGCAGCCTGATCGAGCACGTCTTTGTCACCGACGTCACCGCTAACCTGATCACAGTGACGGTCAAGGAGTCCCCCACCAGCGTCGGGTTTTTCAACCTACGGCAATACTGAGGAGGGAGAAGGTCCCTTCAGCCTCTCCCTCAGCTTTGCCCACCTCTTCCATCAGGTTTTTCTTTCTTCAAGTCAACGCCTGAGACCTGCTGGGACTCGTGTCCAGAGGGGCTTAAGAAAGACGCGGTGAAACCTGCTCAAGAACTGCCAGCGGGTCCATGGATCCCTCCCGGCTTCTCTTCATCCCTTCCCGGAGCCCGTGCCCTGGCTGATGCCATTCTCCAGGAGCGGGGGCTCTGGTGGTGCCGGGGGTGATGGGCTGGCATGTTTTGAGCCAGGCTTCACTGTGCGCGGGTTTCTTTGCTTTACAGCTGGAAACAGCAGGTGATGACAAGGTCTGGGGCTCTGGCAGCGGGGAGAGGGTGTGATGGGCCAGGCTTATACTGGGGAGAGGAAAAGGAGATCCTTTTCTTTCCTCTGGGCTCCCCGCGAATGTGTCTGTGAGCCGTGGGGAGCCACAAATCAATCCAAATGAGGCAGCCGCTGCTCCCAGCCCTGGGGGGCGGCTGTACACGGGGGTTTTCAGGGTACATTCAGCCCAGCCACCCCCCTGGGCAAGGTCACTTCCAATGATGGTGAAGTCCATGACGTTTCTGTTGTGGTTTCCAGCTGATAGGGAAATATTGTTTACATTTTTTATTAAGGAAATATCCTTTTTTTTTTTTTTTTTTTTCCTCTTTTTTGAGGGATGGGCACGAACCCGGTCTGGGGAAGACTGAATCCTGGATGCCACTGATGAGACGGGGCACCAAAGGTGCCTCTTAGGGAGCAAGGGGCGGCTGACAGTGGGTACCTGGGTACCTCCTTGTCCCCCCGGGCAGGGTCCTGCCTTAGGAGGCAGCGAGAGCATCTGGCTTCCTTGCAGAGACCTGACTTTCAGAGGAAAGCAAAGCCCAGGTCACTGTGCAGCCCAGGTTGCCCCAGCGCCGCTCCTCTGCCTCATCCCAGCATCACCAGCATCTCCCGCTCCCGTTCAGCATTTTCCAGGCTCTTGTAGGGACCAAGTCAGGGAAGATTTTTTTTTTTTTTTAAGTCTTGCAGAACACACGAGCCCTCCCAGCGACAGGTAGGTTGGTACTGGGGCTGCCGGCTGTCTGCAAGGTTGGGGCTGCAGTTTGGGCAGAGCCGGGGCTGAGGGAGCCCTCCCCGCCTGGGATGCTCGCAGGGTTGGGCTCACACTCATCACCCACATCTTTCTCCAGCCAAGGGGCTCAGAAGCCGGTCGAGGACACCCACAGGAGTGGTCTGGAGCAGTGGGACAGGGGAGGAAAGGAGAGGGAGAAGGGACAGGCCAGGCAGTGGGTACCTCAGGCCGCTGTTCCCTGAGGAGCCGGGGGGGCCTGTGGTAGCTCTTCATCTTCCCATCCTGTGCCAGCAGCCGAGGGTCTTCATTTTGGCTTGTAATTGCAACCAATAATGGCTTTTTTACAAAGACAGGGGTCTTTTTCCCTTCTGTAGATGACTCTTACAAGCCAAAATTAGCAGCAGTGGTTCAGGCAGAGTTTAGTGGCGTTTGAGGTCATTTTGGTTCTGTTAACGCTGAACTCCTTCCTGGGAGGAGATCAGAAAGCTGCAGTCTGCCAGGTCCCAGTGCGCAGGAGGGCTGTCCCACTGGTGTCCCTGGGGTGGCCACTCGGTGTGTCCGCTGGGTGGACACCCCTGCCGGGTGACTGACCTGCCACCGGGATGGGCATCTGGTTGTCACACACACAGGGGTGCAGAGATAAATGGACCAAACTGGGGGTACAGGTATTCCTGACTCCCCCCCCCCCCAAAATGCATCAGCCCCCCGCAGTGGCACTTGCTGCCGTGGCTGGTGTCAGAGCAGTTCTCAGGTGAAATGAGAAGCCGGTGCTGGCTGCCCGTGCTGCCCGGTTGTTCCCGGGATGGAGGGTTATTCCCAGGATGGAGGGTTTTTCCCCGAGAGGCGGCTGCAGCCTCTGCCAGGGGAGCTCCTGTGCTCCAGGGACACTTTCCTTTTGCTTTTGAGTTCAGTCCCCGACCGTCCCCTTGGACGTGGCGTTGAGTCTGTGGTGTTACGGGGCTGAGCATGGCGTCCTGGGTGAGCCCAGGGTGAGCTGGGGAGGACGAGCCCACTCCACGCCTTGTGGCAGGACCTGTGCGGGGCTCCTCGGCCAGCTCCACTTCTGTCCCAGGCAGCCTGGAATGTCACCTTGCCAAGGTTGGGGGGATTTGGGGGGGGGGGGGGGGGGTTTGCAGAGGTGCAGCCCCTCTCTGCCGCTGGCCACCCGGCCGGCAACGCGCTGCGCCTTGTTCTGCCAGGCAAAGGGCCAAGGGGAGAGGAGGGAGCCTTCTCCACGGAGGAGGTTCCCAAGGACAGAGTTTCCGTTGAGCTCCGCGATGCCAAAACGTCCCAGCCCGTGCTGTTTACCTCCTATAGCCTTTAACTTTGCCAAATGAGCTACCGTTGCTTTGAGTGGCCCAAGGAAGCGGTTCGCCCGCTCCCGGCACGGTCTCTGCTGGGGGTGCTTTTTGTGCTGGGGTACGAGCATTTTGGGAGAAGAATCGAGGAATCTGGGGGAGCTTGGGGGGGGGGAGGAGGGGGGGCAACGCTCCTCCCCACACACCAAATGTTTGCTACTTGGCCTTTGCAAATCCAAACTGAACGACGATGTGCCTTTCGGGCTGTCCTTATCTCAGCCTTGTCTGCGACACCGGTCCCATGACAGGTTTGTGCCTATGCAAAGCAGGGTTGGTGACAGGGTCCTTGGGGACAGCTGGGACACCGATGGGGCGAGGTGCCCTGGTCCCCAGCGGGGACACCCAGCCATCGCAGGAGCCCTGTGGCAGGGCTGAGGGATGCTCCCGGAGGGGAAGCTGGCCCGGCAGGGATGCTGTTGCTTAGAGCTGTAGGATGTGGGGGCTGGTGTCCCTGAGGGGAAAAAAAAAAAAGGCATCTGAGGATGCTCCAAGAAGGGGTCGGGCACCAAGTGTCTACAGAGGGTGCAGGAGATGAACCGCCATGGTGGGTTCTGTGCTGGCCACGCACTGGCTCAGATGGCTGCTCCCTCCAGAGCCCCGGTGGAAGCTCCCGTGCGATTCTGCGTGCGGGGGCTCATTCCTGCCTCCTGGCCGGGCAAAAAGTCACTGGGCCCAAGCTGGCACCCAGGGGAGTGCGTGTCCCGACGGCAAGGGGCTTTCCTCCACCACCCACCCTTCCCTGGCCGGACTTTAGCGGCAGGACTCTGCTGTCACCACTTGCTATTGTGCCTTTTGCTCACCAGCTGATTTCGATTCCAAAGGTCTAAGGATGGTGAAAATGATAATCCAGAAATTTTTTTGTTTTGACCTTCGTCACCTCCCGCGCTCCTTCCCCAGCCCCTTCCCGACCTCGTGTTTCAGGATCTCGGCTCTCCCAGCAGCGCTGGGGCGTCTGAGCCACCGGTTCCTGTTGGAGTTTGCCTCTCAAAGGCACATTATGTGAGTGATTTACTGTAATCTTTTGTGGACAGGGGTTGAAAGCCGGTGCAGACCCTGTTTACCAGTCAGTACCATTAGTATTCAAGGTCTACCTTTTTTTTTTTTCTTTTTTTTTTTCCTTTTTTTTTTTTTTAAGTTTGCTGCTACGGGTTGGAGTGTTCAGCCGTGTGTCAAACAGCCAATTAAAGGTTTGTCACTTGTCATTTTCTAAGGGGTTTCCGATGTGGAAAGTCCTGCTGTATTTGTATATTGAATGGATATTTTCTCCAGGCATAATCTGGTTAAGCATACTTGTTGTTTTCCATTGGACTGGAAGAGGTGGCCAATTCAGCCATCTTCCCTAGAAACTTAGTCTATTTTTATATATATATTTTGTACCAAAAAGAAAAAACAAAACAAAACTGGAGTTCGTGGACGGATGGGGATGGTTTAGAGGGTTTGGTTTGTGTTGAGTTTCTGAGCTGGGTGTGAAGGGCTCCAGAGCCGGAGAGAAGATTTTTTTTACTGAAAGAAATTGAGGGATGGGTGAAAACAAACAATTGTTCTTGTAACTTGTGCCAGTCACTGGTCTGATTTGTATGTTTTAATTAAAGAGAGAGCCAAATCGTTCCTGTATGACACTTATAATTGCTTTAAACTACAGCTGTTTGTTTGCTTTTATTTTCAGAGAACAAAAGTTGGAGATGTTATTACCCTGGGAAAGCGTAAGGGCTTTGTGGAGCAGGACAGGCGCCCGGCCCGCTGAGTGCCGGGGGGGGGGACTGGGGGGCCGCTCACCGCTCCCCCCACGGCCTCCCCTCACCTCCCGGCCCCTCGCCGTGTGTGCTGTGTGTTTTCTAGTGCTTCTGGACACTAACGCTAGTGTAGAGCCACGACCTCTAGGCTGCTTTTAATTTATTTGCAGGAAAACACTAGGAGATGGTTACGTCGGGTGGGTTTGGGGTTTTCGGGGTTTGTTTTGGTTTTTTTTTTTTTTTGTATAACTTTTTCACTGCTCTTTTTTAGCATATCAATAAATATTTTTTTAAACTTTTCAGCCCGGTGTGGTTACTGCTGCGGGAGCTTCCTCTCTTCCATGGGTCCTACATGGGGTCGGTTTCCCCCCCTTTCCCAAGGCACCGTCTCCCAGAGCCCCGGGATGGGGATGGGGGAGGCTGAGGGGAACCGGAGCTAGGCAACCAACCCCCCGACTTCCCCCCGGGGGTCCGGGCGAACACGTTCCCCCTCCGGGCCCCGGCTCCTACCGGACGGCGGGGCAGGGGCTAAGGCGCTCCCGGTGCTCCGCCGTCGGGGCTGCCGTCGGAGCGAGGGGAGCCCCGGGGCGGGGGGGGTGGGATGCGAAGCCGCCCCGATACGGGGGGAGTGCGGGGGGGGTGTCAGCCCCTGCGGGCCGCGTCCGGGGGCCCGGCCAGCCGGTGTCCCCCCGTCCCCCCCCCCCTCCTCCCTCCGCGCCCGCCCCGCCGGGGGCCCCGCCGCGGCCCGTGTGAAAGGGCCCCCCCGCTGGGCCGGGGGAGAAAGGCGCCATTGTGCGGCCCTTTCTCCCGCTCCTCCTTGACACTCATTTTCCGCGCCCAGCCGCTGACAGCTCCCATAATGCGGGGTCCGCGCCTTTCACCCGCCGGAGCCGGGAAAGGAGGTTAATGAGGACACAGTTCAGAAAAAAACGCCACCAAAACCAACCTCCCCCCCCCCGGCTTCCCCCCCCTCTTCCTCCCCCGCCTGAACGGCCGGGGCAGATTTGAATACAAAGGCCGGGCCCGCCGGGCACCGACCCGCACCCCCGCCGCCGCCCGCCCCGTCGGAAGGGCGGAGCGCCGCGGCCCGGGCCAGCGCCGGTGCCCAGCCCGGTACCCGGCGGCGGAGCGGCCGCCCCGGGGCTGTTCCTCGGAGCGGAGCCGCACAGGGCACCCGCCGCCCCGTCGAGGGGGCAGCCCGGCCCGGCGGCTCCTCTGCCCGGGGGGCGGCTCGGACTCCCCCCGACCCCGGCCCCACACGGCCGCTGGTCCCCAGGCGGAGGGGGGATGCAGGGCCGTCCGCCCCGTCGGGGCCCCATCGCCCACCCCACTATGCTCCCGGCCCCCCCCCCCGCCCCCAAGCAGCCCCTTGCCCCAGGGCACAAAGGGAAGACAGACACGTTTCTATTTACAAAGTATATATTTAAACTCACATAAAAAGCAGGTCTCATATGGACATTCACGGCTGGCAGAAGACACGTAGTTAAGCTTCACTTCTGAGACTGAGATTTAGCCAAATCGGGTTTTTTTGTACAAGTCTTAGATTTAAATAATTTCACGCGCACACACACACCCCCAGGCACACACACTCAGTATATACGTCGCTATGTACATACACACATATACACCCACATGTATGTTTTGCTCCCATATACACGTGTGGCCGGACACACACATATACACAGGGCTGGAGCGAAGGACACCGAATCCCGAGCGCATCCCGGAGGGGCAGGAGCACGGCTCCGGGCTCTTTCGCAAAGGGAGGCATCCTCCAGCCTTGGCACGGCGGCAGCGGGAGGACGGGGCAGCTCCATCCCATCATCATCATCATCATCATCCCTCCGACAACACTCGTGGCCCGTATCGGCTGCCCCTGGCACCGGCACTGAAACCACCACATCGGTTCTTCGTTACAAACCAAGTTAAAGACCTCATTTTTACAACAAAATATAGCATTAAAAAAAAAAAAAAAGACAGAGAGAAGAACAAAAACAAAACAAAAAAATAATCCAGAACTCGCAGCTGTGGCTCCCTTTGCACAGCCCAGCACAGCATCCCCGGCTCGGCCAGCTGACAAAGGTGACGAAAGAAGGACGGGGAAGGAGACCCAGCAAGGTGGAGCCACAGCTGGGCCCCACAGAGGGGCTGCTCCTTCCCCAGCCCCCTTCCTCACCCCTCAGGCCCCATGTGCTGTCACCCCCCAAACTGGGAGCCCTCAAGGGCTCCCCTGGGGTGGCCGGCTGTGGCAAGGAGGGACAAGAGTGACCTGGCCCAACCCCAGCCTTCATGCCCTGCCGGCCAACCTTGTGCTTTCCAACCCCCAGAGATGCTCAGCCCAAGGCGTGGGGATGGGGACACCTCCTCTGGCTCAACCGAAATCACAACCCAGGAAAGGACCCCCTCCCCACCCGGGTCAGGCTGACACCGAGCCGGGGAAAAAAGGGGACATCAGAGCAGGGGGCTGCAGCCCCCATGTCCCCCCGGGGCCGCTGCTCAACCACCACGCTCCACAGAGCCACGAAACCCCCCTGGCCATGCCGTGCCCCAGCCCGGGGAGACCCACAGGAGGGTCCTCCAGCGCCAGGAGAAATAACGCAGGCTCATAAACCACAAAAAGCCACCCGAGTCAGCAGGGCTGCTCGCGCACGGGAATATTTTGCCTCTTGGCTATTGTTTAACTAGCGTAAGAAAAGGGAAATATTTATTGTCTCTGAATGCATAAAGGTGGCTCTGGGATTTGTCAGAGATGTGGATATTACAAAATATTTTATCGGGAGTCTTCCAACAGTCTGAAGGGAACTGTGTTGGGGAAGAAAAAAAGTAATAATAATAATAATCATCCACTTTCTATAGCGGTATAAAGCATCTAAATATGGGCAGTGACATGCTACCCTCCCAAACCTCTCTGGCATTTCAGGAATGTAAACAGAGGGGGGGTTTGTTGAATATTTTTTTTTTTTTCTTTTTAAAAGTGGGTGGGGGAACAGAATCAAGCGACCAGACAAAATGAAAACAGATTCTCAGCTCAGTCCCGTCTCCCACAACTGCTACAACTCTATTAAAGTGCATTTCAGTATCACCCCTCTCAGGAACCTTACACACACAAACCTCCTCTTCCTTCACAAGAAAAGGTAATTCAAGTTAATACTTCACTAGAACAGTTTTAGCCTTTTTATGGATTTCTGCTTTTCCCCGCCCCAACTTTGTAGCAACATTATTATACTTTTTTTTGTTGTTGTTGTTAGGCTGGAAACGCCCCCTCCCCGACAATACTGTAAATTCAAGTGCTTACTTCAACTGTCAAGGGCAACAGTTCTGGATACAGCACACTTGATTGTACAAGCAACACCTTATATCACAATCAAGAAATCAGGGCACTTTGCCCTCCGAGGGAGTAACACCTTCCCCCCCTCCACCATCCACAGCATCATATGAAAAATAATAGTTAAAAAAAAAAAACCCAGAACATAATTAGCTATGAACATCATTTGTTATGTACACTGGCTCCTGCAACAGATGCATGAACTCCGTTAGTTCTCAGTTTTATTGTCCTTTCTAAGAGCAACTGAGCAGTCACTGTTGTCTCCATTTAAATAAAACAACTCAGAGTTGAAATATATATATATAGATATATATAAGCATTTTTTCTTAAATAACATATTTACATCTAATAGAAAATATAACTCTAGAGATAATCTTTCCAACGAAATGTAAGACGTGGAAGANAATTAAAAAAAAAAAATTAAAAAAAAAGGCCCACCAAGTTCTAACCAAGCTTTTGTCTGAATCTGACCGATGAAAACCCCAGCACCACCTCCACCACCAAACTCATCGCTTCTCTTTAAAGAATCCTTGGTCCGTGCTGCTCTCCTTGATGGTGACGGTCAAAAAGTTAGAGGTCACATCAGTTACCACCACCTTCTCCAGGTTGTTGAGGGAGGGGCTCCAGGACTCCTCCTCGGGGTCCCCCAGGATCCTGGCCACGGGGATCCTGGCGATGAGGGAGGGTCGCCCCGCCTGGCCCCCCACGCCGTCGCGGTACAGGCTGCCCACGGCGCCCGGGCTCACGGCCCCGTGCAGGAGCTTGGGCCCGCCGGGGTCCAGCCCCCCCTGCCCCTTGGGGTCCAGAAAGTCTGCCCGGTGCTTGGCCAGCCGCGCAGGGTAGGGCTCGGCGGCTCCCAGCTTGGCACCCACCTCGGCTCGGTTGGGGCCAGGCAGGGTGCCGGGGAGGTCGGGGTCCTGCCGCCGGGCCAGTTGGATGACGCTGTGTCCCGACCCGAACTTGGCCGCCCCCGCCGCTGCCGCCGCCTCCTCCATCTTCCTGGCCTTCAGGTAGTCCCCCACCTTGTCCCCCGGCTCCCCCAGTTTCCTCTTGGAGGCGTCCAGAGTCTCCGCCAGGTCCTTGTAAAGCTCCTTCCTGGGCTTCGGGCCTCGTTTTTTGGGGGTCTCCCCGGGTTTCTCCTCCACGCGGATCACCCGGTCCCGGATGCCGTCTCCCTTGGGGGTGCTGGTGCTGGAGCTGCCCTGGGGCGCCAGGGCTATGTTTCTCAGTCCTTCCCTAGCCCGGGACGTGGAGCCCAGCTCCTGGGGGGACCTGCCGGGATACGGCACCCGGATCCCCCTGGAAGAGTCACTGCGGAATTCATAGGTTTTGGCTTTTGCCTTTGCCTGGGCCTGCAAGGAAGATAAATCAACCAGTGACTTTATTATCCTGCCACCCGGCTGCATAATTACAACTTACAAGACAAGGGGCCGCCTTCACGAGGAGCATCCTCTTTCGGGGGCCGGGGAGGGACCCTCTCCCCACTGTGGCTCGTAGCCCTGGCCGGCACCGGCATGCAGCGGGGAGGGGGGGGCTCCGGCTTCCTTACCTTTAGCAGGAAGGTTTTGGGCTTGGGGCCTCGCTTTTTGGGCCCGTATAGCTCCATTTCTCGCTCCCTAGAGGTGTTAAAAAAACCAAAGCTTCAATTCAGCATAGCTACAAGACAGCAACACATTTACAAGCGCCGGGGCTGCGGCCAGCAAAGGCCTTGTACCTTTCCTCAAAGGCCGCCAGCAACCGGGCGTCCAGGATGTTCTCCTCGGGCTCCCAAGTGCTGTACCTGAGGGGGGGGGACGGGGGGACACGGGGGGACACACAGAGAGGGAGCGGCGTGAGGAGCCAGGAACAAGCACAAAATAGATAAAATAATACAAATAAAATAAAAACAAAAAACAAAACAAAACAAAAAAAAACCCAAACCAAACCCGGGGCATAAAGGAAAGGACCCAAGTTTCCTTCCCACTACAATGGGAGCGCGCAGGGGCTGCGGGTGCCGGCTCCCCACCCGTGGAGCCCCCCCCGGACACACGGCCCACTTACTTCTGAGACCAGCCCTTCCATTTCACCAGATATTCCATGCGCCCCTGCGGATGCAAAGAAGAAAAAAAAAAATAAAATAC
>QJSC01028684.1:0-14821 GCA_003697955.1 Calidris pygmaea | reverse complement strand
TTATTTTATTTTATTTTATTTTATTTTATTTTATTTTATTTTTTTTAAATTTTATTTTCAACCGGGCGCTGCGGGAACGGCTGCGGGGCACCTCCGGCGAGGCGGGCTGCGAAAGGTGACCGGCCAGCCCCTCCGCCGCACCGCCCCCGCGCCCGCAGCCGGCCCTGCCCTCCGCCTCGGCGGGCACCGGGCGGGGGCTGCCGGCACGTGCCGTCCCGCCGCCGTGGGGGGGGCCGGGCGCGATCGGTGCGGGACGCCCCGCGGCCCTTCCCCCCACCCCCCGCACCCTCCCCCCCCCGCCCCGCCGCAGGTGAGGCCCCGCCGGGGAGGCTCCGCTCCGGTCCCGCCGCCCCGCGGAGCCTCCCGCACCGCCTCCCCCGGGGGAGCCGCGGCCGGCGGGGAGGGCTGCGCTGCTTCCGCGCCGTGCCCCCCCCTCCCATGGCAGGATTCAGCGGGCTCCGCCGAGCAGCCATTTTCTGCAGCTGCGTCTCCACCGGAGCTCTGCCGGGCGGCGGGACCGGGCGGCGGCACAACCCGGGGGGGGGCCCCCCGCCCCGCTGCCTCCCGCCGGCACGGACGCTCCGAGCCCGGCCGGGCGGTGCCGGGGGCCGGGCGGGCTTCGTTGAAGGGTTCGCCGTGACAATCCCACCCTTTCCCCGCCATTTTGTTACCGTGCTGGCGTTTTCCCAAAGCAGAGACAGAGCGGGAGCCTTGGGAACGGGCCCCCGTTGCGCCGGGGCGGGCGGCCCCCCTCTCAACCCCCCCCGGCCCTGCTCCCTTCCGCCCCCGCGGCGCCGCACCGGGCAGCGGGGCAGGTCCCGGGACGCCCGGCCGTCGCCGCCTCCTTCCCACCGGGATCGCCCCGCTCCCCTTCGCGCCCCCAGCACGCAGTAGCCACGGGTCGCGGCTGTCTGGGTCCACGCAGGACTCGGTCACGCGGGGCTGTCACCGGTCCCCGGGCCGCTGTCCCCCAGGCGAAGGAGCCCGGAGCACGGTCTCCCTTCCCGATGGGCCGGGGACGCGGCGCTGGTCGCCTCCCTCCGCCCGCCCCACGGGCAGCGCAAATGCCCCGACGGCCGGAGACGCCGTCCCGTCCCGTCGGGGAGGGTGTGCCCCGGGGCTGGGCTGTCCGGTACGGTGCCTTACAGCCCTGCCCGGTCCCGGTGGCCGTCCCGGCTCCCCGCGGGATCAGCCCAAACGCCCTCGCGGGAAGCCCGTGGGGTCGGCGCCGGGCGGGTGTGTGGCCCACGGGAGGCCGGGGGGCCCGGTGGGATGGACAGCACGGCCAGCCCGGTGGGGCGGGCGGTGCGGGGCCGGGACGAGCCGCGGGGCCGTGCCGGGGGGTGCGGGACCGGACGGGCAGGACGGCGGCCGCCCCGACGGGGCGAGCGGGTCCCTCCACCCGAGCGGGGGTTGATGAACGCCGGCGACAGACACCAACCGGGGGACACAGCGGGGTGGGTGCGTGTCCCCCGCCCCACGGCTGCATTCCCGGGCGGGGGGCGGGGGGGAGGGGGGCTGGGCTGTCTTCCGCCGCGGGAGACCCGAATGGAAGATGCCCCCGTGCGAACGGGAGCGGAGGGCGGCGGGGCCGGTCCGTGCCCCGGTGCGGGGCCTCCGGAGCCGAGGGGCGGCGGAGGGCGGAGAAGGGAGCGGGGAAGGAGGGGGCTCCCGCAGTGCTGCAATGCAGCGCCGCGCCGAGAGCCGAGCCCGCCGGCCCGGCAGCGCTCCGCCGCCCCGCAACTGCTGCAATGCAGGTGTGAGCACCGCACCCCGCCGCACCGGACCGGGAGGGACCGGCAGCAACCGGGCTGGGCATCCCGTACCCCGCCGGGCCGCCCCCCGCCCCAACCGTGCCGGGTTTCGGCTCTCCCCCGCTTTCTCGCCCCCGTTTCGTTTTCCTCCCTCTCCTGCCCGGGACAGCGGGACGTTTCGTCCCGTGGCGGGACGCAACCGGTGTCACCGGCACCTCCCCCCCGGTCCTGTGTTTGCCGAGGAGGGGGGGGCTCATCCTTCCCCCGGCGCTGGACGCCCGCTGGGGCCACGCCAGAAGGTCACCTCGTCCCTGCCAACTCCCCGGCTTCTCGGTGGGGCTCCCCCCGACACCGGGACCGTTGCGAAGCCCCCGTTGCTGCACCGACTCGGGGTGGGGTCTCCGGTCTCTGCCCTGCTCCGCTCCGGCTTCTCCTGGAGGAAACTCCCCCCTCCCCACGTTACCTCCGGGGCCCCCACCCTCGCCGTCGCCTGAACCGGTGCTTCCCCCCGTCCCCGCTCTCCCCTCCCCGCCGTCCCGCTGCAAACAACGCACGGGGGGACCCCGAAAGGGGGGGGGGAGGGGGCACCTCCGCTCCGCTTCCCCGCGGACACTTGGACACGCACCACGGGGACACGCAAGCACCGCGGCCGCGTGTGGGAGCAGCCGGGAAGGGGGAGCCCCGCACCGCAGCTGCCGGTCCCGCACCCCGCCCCGCTCGGGCCGTCACGCCGAGGGGTCGGTGTGCGGTGGTGTGCGGGGACGGCCGCCCGCGAAACACGCGGGTGCCCTGGAGACAAGGAATTAATCTTATAAAAGTCAAAGCTGATAAAGGTACAAACCCAGCAGGCGTGTATAAAATATGGGTGCCGGGGGGGGGGGTGTCGTTTTAAGGGGGGGGAGGGATCAGTGTAACCACCCACTGCCCGTCCCTGTCCCACAGGCTGGGGATTACACCCCTTGCATTTTTAAATCCTGCCGTAGCAGCCCGGAGCTGAAGGGCAGCAGGGCTCGGAGCGATGCCAAGCAGCCCCCATTTTTGCCCTCCCACCTGGATTTTTTAATTTTATGTATTTTTTTTATTTTTTTTTTTATTTTTTTTTTTTTTCTGCCGCGGTGAAAATGGCACCGCGTTCCAGCTCCAGCTCCTGCCGGCGCGGACTTCAGCCGCTGGATCCTGTGGCGGCTTCATTTTGCCAGCTGAAAGCCCAGCCCAGTCCCTGGATTTCTTCCCTGAGCTGGGGTTTTACGGGATGAACAAAATGTCCTGAACCTTCCCGCTGAGACGCCGAGCGGTCACCCCCCCACCCCCCACCCCCCCGGACACCGCTTCCCGGGGTCCCCGCGTCGCCTCCCCGGCCCCTTCCCCGACTCCTCGCCGATATTTCAGTGTCTCTTTCGAGCTCCCGGAGACTCCGGTACTCGCGAAAGCGGGCTCACCAGTGCCACACACCGAGGCAGTACCGCCAGCCTGCTCTGCCTTGAATCTCCTCTGCAAACACGGGGAATCCTCGTTGGTTGTGCTGTCCCTGTCCCCGTCCCCGTCCCCGTCCCCGTCCCCGTCCCCGACCCTCCGTGTGACACAGCTCGGCGGAGGCCAGGGCTGGAGCCGGTGCCCGGTGGCACGGCGGGGCCGGGAGAGCGGCTGTAGGCGCCGGCCCTTGCTCCCGAGGTTTGCATTTGAACACCCTCCGCCCCCCCCCCCCCCCCAAGGAAGGCTGCTCCTCGAATTGAGACGGGTGCGGGGTCAAAACCACCCCCCCCGCAATTCCCCGCATGGTGCCGGCCCCCGCAGCAGCGCCCGGCCGGGACCCCCCCCCCTCCGCCAGCCCCGGAGCAGGATCAGCCCTCGGTTCCTCCTGCGCTGACTCTCCAGGAGAAGAGCGGGAGGGGGGGGGAAGCACTTTGGGAGCCCACCCCTCGTCCCGCGACCCCCCAAGGGTGGCTGAGCCCCCGCAACCCCGCACCGAAAGCTTGCCGGGCTGGTTCTCTGCAACAGCCCTCCGGTTACCGCACCCTTGTGTCCCTGTCCCTCCAGTGCAGAATCCCTGTCCCTGGGAAAGCCACCTCGCCCGGCTGCACCCCTCGCTGGCCCCCCTCACTAGCCCGGGACCCCGAGGTGGGGACACACACACACACTTCTATTCGCGGCCTCTCTGTGCCATCGCCCACCCGGGCGTTCGGCTCCCCCCAGAGCGCGGGGTGTTGCGGCAAATCCTCATTTAGGGGGAGGAGAGGAGGTGCACAAGGCAAAGGTAAAATTGCCTTTCCAGGGAAAAATAAAATAAAATAAAATAAAATAAAATAAAATAAAATAAAATAAAATAAAATAAAATAAAATAAAATAATTAAAAAAGGAGTTAAGCCTACTAGTTCGAACCCAGCAAAAGACAATGCCACGGCCAAGACTTATTTGTCACATCGTCAGGCGAGAGATGGAAGGAATTCCTGTGATAATGCCCCTCTCTGCTCAGCCGCTGCTGCCGAACCACAAATTGCTGCTTGCAGCACAAACTATGGCAATGTGAGACATGAGATTAGGCGTCCTCCTGTTGGGTCTCGGCGCTGCCTTTTTGCTGGGAGTTATTTCTGAGTCCTGAGAGCTAAAGCATCTTCAAGAAGCAGAGGATCAAACGCTGGGAAAGTGGGTCTGCTTCAGGTGGCAGAGGTGCAAGAATGAAAAGCGTCAGGAAAGCAGAGAGCGTGGAGCGAGTGAAGGATTTTTCAAAGCGGAGAGGGACACCCAGGGAGGGCTCTTCCCACCTCGGGTTAAAAATGGCTCAGGGTCAGGTTGAGCCCTTAAACTCAAGATAAGACATCATTCCACCAGCCCAGCTGGGGAGAGCGAAAGCACCTCCGGTGTCTGACCACCACGGCGTCTTCTCTGCATAACCCACAATGAATCTCCCTGTTTTATCTGTTGCTGGTGACTTCATGTGCCAGAGGGACACGGGCGGAGGAAGGGTAGTGTCACGGCTGGACCCAACGCACGCAGAGGGCAGTGGCTGTCAAATACATTCCTGATGTTAAAATGACAGCCTGGCTTGCACCGCACTGCAAATGGATGGGTACATTCAGGGACAAGGCTTCATCCTTCATTTTTTTTCAGGCCATGTGGAATTACTAACATATGTGAAAATTAACATTTACTAGCATACGTAAAAATTACCATTTATTCTGCGCTTTGAGATGCTTCGGTGGCTCCGTGATACCGAACAAACCTTCCCTCTCCAACATATCTGGTATTTTAAATAATCTGAAGCTATTATTATTATTATTATTATTTTAATAAACAAAATATAAATTATTTCTTTCCACAGCTCCCGGCGACTGTGAGAGCTCTGAGCGGCTCCACGGGCAGTGGGATGTGCAGGGCATCCCCCCCCCGTCCCCCGCGGCACCGGCGGTGGGAGCGGGTGCGCTGCCCCCGGGAAGCGGGAGATGGAGGTACCGGCGCCGACCCAGAGATTCAGCGCCGAGAGAAGGGGAGAAAAAAAAAAAACCACCCAAAAAACCAGCCCCCCTAGCCCCCATCTTTTGAAACCACGACCTCCAGCCTCACACAAAGGGCATTTTCAGGCTTTACCCCGCTGCTCTGCCCAGCGCCGGGGGCCGCCCGGGGGGGGCTGCCCGCCGTTCCCCCCCCCCCCCGCCCCCGTTCTCCCGGTGCAGTTTTGCCGCCCCCTTTCCCAGCATGCCTTTTTTTTTGGGGGGGGTGATGGTGGTGGTGGTGTTAACCCTTGCCGCATGGCAGAGCCCACGCCCGCAGCGTGGCCATTTTAGCCCGCCGGCTCGCCTCCCCGCCCCGCTGCGGGGCAGCCCCGCTCGCCACCCCGCCGGTTGCTGGCCCCCCCGCCCCCGGAGCCGGTTTCTTACTCTCTAAAGCGGCTGGGGACACATCCTGCCCCGGGGCTGGTGTGGCGATGCCCACCCGGTGTGACATGGCACCGCGGAGCATCATCCCAGCCGGGCTGGACCAGCCCGGTCTCCGCTGGCCAGCCCCGAGCTGGTGATGGCCCGGCCATCGCCGGCACTGGCCGGGAGGGGAATGTTGAATCCGAATTTCCACCCCGGCCTCTGCTGCTCACAGCTCTGGGAGCAGCCCGTGGGCTGTAATTTCCCATTTTTAGCTCCAGCCGAGAGGTGACTTCTGACCTTGGAGCCATCCTGGTTGTCTTCTTCTTGTGCTTCACAAACGGCAGCAACGGGGGGGCCACGCCGGGCATCAGCGAGGGGAATGGGGCGAACGAGAGTGACCCAGGGCCCTTCTCTGGGCAAAACCCCGGGCAGGGGCAGGTTGCTCCCTCTGGAAGATCTGGGCTGCGGCTCATTTCATGGCTGTTGTGAACATCACCGTTCCTTGCGCTGTACACGCCAGGCTCGTCCCAACGGCAGATGCAGGTGAAGCTTCCAGTGGCTTCCCAGGAGAGCAGGAGTGTGTCCCATTGGCACAACAAGAACTTCTGCTCAGTCTTTATAGCCAACATGAAATACATGTTTGTTAAAGCTTCCATCAGCTCAGACCCTCCATTCAGGCTTCCTCTTAATGCATTTTATAATAATATCTAAGTCTGTTTAATTTATTTTCTTGATCTGTAGGACTTTTCTGCCCGGGCTGCTACAGCCCAACAGCGATATCCCCTAAAGGTTCAGGTTATTCCCTTTCTCACCTCTAACTCAGCACTTCTGGCTGAAGCACAGCAATGCCACAGGAGCTGCTGTGTCCACGCTTGGGCCGTGGCGATGTACAACCCCCCTGGAAAACGGGAATGTGACTGAACCCCCTTCCCAGCACCTCTCCGGGACAGAAAACCAGTAAGGCTGGTGGAGCTCCACCTCAGCGACTTGGCTGGGTCAGGATCTGTCACCCCAACTGGTGCCGGCGCAAAAACACCTTGCGAAAGGGGTCCTGGTGCTTGACAGCGATCCTGGAGGGTTTGGCAGTCGGTGATTAAGTTTCCTTCTCTCCCCACCCTGAAACCCCCAGGGGGCTGCTCTTGGCAGGGTCGGCCAGGGACGGCGCGGGGCCGGCGTGCCGAAGTCACGGCTCCTGGGATTCAGGGTGCTCCCTGCCAGGCTGCGCTGCATTGCACACTGTGTTTTATATGCCTGCTCGCTCGATAAAAATAAATCTTCATGTTTGCAGTTTGCTTTAAACTACATCAAGGTGTCAGCTGAACTGACGGCTCCCTCTGAGAAACGACTTCAGTAGGTGCCAGCAAATTGCTCCCGGGCGAGCCTGGGATCTCACCCTGCCACGGGAGGCACTGGCAGGTCCCAGCCCAAGGCGGGGAGACCCTGGCCACCCTCAGCCCCCACCAGTGCCTATCCCAAAATGTCATTGTTACAGAGACCCCCTGTTCTCTCCCGTTTGCACCCCAAGGTCTGTCACGCAATAACACCCCTTCAGTGCCCGGGAGACCTCCCGCTCTGGCACAGACCCAGGGATGGCTCCCACGAGCAGCTACACCACCGGGACCCTCTCTCCTTCCCGTCCCCCCGCCTCCAGCAGGCTGCACAGCACCCAGCCACAGCCACTACGGCTCCTCTCCCACCTCATCCAACCCCGTCTGCTGCCCCTGTCACTCCCCGCAACAAGCGGGGGGCCCAGGAGCTGAGCCCCCATCTCCTCCATCCCACATCCCGCTCACACGACCTTTCCTCCTCGCCGCCCTGACGCTGCCCAAGGCCACGGTTGGGTCAGGCATCGCTGGTGGCAGCCACCTCAGGGACACAGGAGCTGCTTCGTTTTGCCTTTAACAGGATTCTCCCCAGCTCGGGGTGCAGGCAGGAGCTTTCCCGCGCGCAGGGGACCCTCCGGAGCTGCTCGCCGAGGCTCTGGGAATGCCTGGAGATGCTCCCGACTGTTCCCGGTGCTGCGGAGCCTTTTTCCTCTCTTCTGGTGCAAACGTAAACAGAGCAGTGTCCTTGCGGTCGCCTCCTCCCCACACAGATCTCGCATGAATCTGGGCCGAATCCAAATGATCTTATCTGCGGAGGAGACTGAGGATTTCCTACCGCCAGGCGTTTTCGACTGTTCAAACCAGAGGCAGCCCCGCGGGACGGGGGAGGCGAAGGGGCTCAGGGACGGGGCACAACCAGGGGGGAGCCCCCTCATATCCCCCTCGCCCAGCCACCCCGGTTCGTTAGGGGGAGGGCTCCATGCCGGTGTCCCCCTCCCGCAGCCGCTCTCCCAGACAGAGGGACACCAGCCCCAGGGAAAATCCAGCAAAAATCCTCCATGGCAGGCCCCCGGCTGCTGGACCAGTCCCAACGGACACAGTTTTAGTTAAAATGGTTTATAGCAGCCCAAACTGTGCAGCCCCCGCCGTGCTCAAGGGGATGGGCCTGGAAAAACGCAGCCCGAAGAGCTGGCTTTCCCCCCACCCTCCACGTGACCATGAAGGCTTTACCTTGTCGCTGGCTTCTCCAGCGGGGGAGAGATGCTGAGGCCACCACATTCAGCAAAGTCACACAGTCAGCTCCCGACATCGCGTAGCGAAAGGAGAGAACAACAGGAAAAATAAAGGAAAAACCCCACAAAATGCACACAACGACCGGCTGGAGGAGCTGCCCCCACCCACATATGAGCAAAAGCACCCAGTGCCCCCGCTCCCTGGGAAATTCTCTGCTCCCCACGGCATGCAGCCACTTACATCTTCTGCCCTTCTCCAGGGAAAAGCCCCTCTCTCATTCCCAGCCTGGACTTGGAAATCTCCCGGTCCCCACGAGGCTGTTACTTATTCTGATTAAAAGGCGTCAGCTCCGTGTCATGTGTTTATTTAACATCCTTCTCCTTAACAGCATCCTTACCCCAGAGATGCCACTTCTTCTCCCAAGCCCCAGGGCCCATCCTGGCAGCTGCCCCGTTGCTGTCCCCTGGGGATGGTGTTTCTGTCACCTCCCGTGGAGCGGGGACGGCACCAACGCCTGCTGAGACCGCTCAGGGCCACGGCAATCGCTGGTGATGCAGCTCAGGGAGGGAGGGATGGCGGCTGGATTCAAACCCCAGTGCTGCTCCAGACACTGGTACCACCACAGCCAGGGAGGAGAGAACCCCAAAAGCAGCTTCACAACACAAATTTGCAGCCCCCCCCCCCCCGCCCCCGTCTCAGCACGACCGGGTATAGGTGGATGCATCAGACCCTCTCACAAGAGCTAAAAGACGAACACAAATTCTCTTTCTAAATCAGCAAATGTTTCTCTGGAATAAATCCAAACCAAGCAGAGGTTAACGCATTCCTGGGAAATACATTAAATGGAGCGCACGCTGGTCTTCCTAATGGAGCGTGGTGACGCTCCATCTCGTCCCGGATCACTTTGATAACCATTGGAAGTCAGAGTGGACTTCGCCATTAATTTGCTCAGTAACAGGCATTTAGGTTTGATGCACTTAATACAGAAAGGGAGCGGAATGAATAAGTAATTCATCCCTCCACCCTTAAACCTCCCCAGCCAATTGGCGAGAGGCAAGGGGAGGGTGTATCTTTTAAACCGGTAACTACTTATCACACCTTTCACTGCACAGGAAGCTGCCGGAGTCGTGATAAACACGATCAAACTCTTAAACCAAGAAATATCTGGCTCTGTGGTTTCCGGGAAACGGTGCCTCAAACAAACCACAGCTCCTGTCCTCCTGCAGGGACAGCACTGTAGGTGCTGCCAGGGCTTGTGGAGCGGCGCTGGGCGGAGGGAAGGAAAGCAGAGGGAAGGGAAGCTCCAAAGGCACACGCTTGGAGGGATGTTGTCTCCTTAAAACCAGACAACGCAACACAATCCATATATATTTTTTTTTTTTTTTAAGACGTTCATGAGCTAAGCTCACCATCAACCTGCAAAGGGTTCTGAACTGCCAAGAGTCTCGCACGCCTGCGGGTGACAGAAGGAAGCTGCTGACCCCGGCTCACCACGGCACGGGCGATGCTGGGGGCTTTGGCCAGGAGGTGGCAAGCCCACCTTGAAAAGGCGCATCCTACCATTTGCCAGAAACCCCCTTGGTTTCACCCACCTTTGTCTGGCCAGAGAAGAAGTTCTCCTTTCGCAGAGACTCTGCCCCAGAGCGAGCGCCGGCCCAGCCCCGCTCCTGCACTGGCTCCTGCCGCTGTCTGTCGAGCTGCACTTCCCCTTTCATAAATCACATTTTGCATTCTGAGCATGCGTCTCCTCTTCCATGCCATTTTTTTGTTTTCAGATAACCATTAGCTTAATTAATCAAGGGAAACGCATCACTTCTGATTGCCTGCTCTGCCAGCGAAGCCTGGGACGGCAGGGAAAGGCTTCCCACCAAACCATCCCTCGGCATCTCCCCCGGTACAGGCTGGGGTTCACCTGCCCCCTGACGCCAACGCTCCAGCACCCGTGGCCACCGCTGCCTCTGCCCGGCACTCACACAGCCCCGGTGACAGGGAGAGTTGATTAAAACCCTCAAGGTTCAATGCAGTTAACAGGCAAAATGTTGATTTTAATCACAGTTCACCCATTTCCACGCACTGTCCGGGCGGACACAATCGGATTTTGGGGTCCCCACGCAGGCAGGTGAGAACCTCGGGCACTCCCGTTGACTGTGGAGCATCAACTGAAACGAGAGCTGAACCAAGCTGTCAGCAGGGACCTCGTCCACACCAAGTTGAACCAAATAGCTGGGATGGAGCCAGGTTTCTGGTGTGAGCTCCCAGAAGCCCTTCCCACCACCAGACGAGCTCGCCGAGCAGCAGACCCGAGCTACACCAGACCAAACCCAACCTCTGTGACAACGGTGTCCACCGTTGAGATCGTCCCACTTGGATACAAGCCTAAGGGGCTGTCCCAGCCGAGAGAATGGCATCCACACGCCCAACGGTTGCTTTTCCTCCGACTTAACCCAACTGGCCTCAGAAAAGCTGGCACCTCCTGGGCTGGCACAGCTCACGCAGTGGCTCCTGCTGCGAACAAGCCCCAGCAGGTGACACCCGGCTGGGTCCTGCCCCACCTTCCTGCCGATGCCACAGAACCCTCGGAATTTGAAAAGGAACGGTTGCCAAGATGATTTTTGCATTTATTTAAATAAAACGAAGCCTGGGGAGGACTAGGTGGCCCAGAAGTGGGCAGCACGGGATGGAAGGGGTTATTTTGGCTTTGGGACCAGCTCTGCCACTCGCCCGGGGAGCCCCATGCCTGTCAGGGTGCTGCCCACCCCTGGGGCTCCCGCACACAGCAGGGGGCAACGCCCCCCATGTCTTCCAGGGGCTCCAGTGTAACTGCAGGGTCCACCTCACCCCAACCAACTAATTCTGCTCCTCACGAGCTCGAGGCTCTTGTCCAGACGCATTAATGTACCATCACCGACAGGGTTTCAGCCAAGATCTTTTCTGGAAGGTAAATCAACATCAAGAAAAGCCCCAGAAGGGCTGGCAACTGAGCCAGTTGGGCAAGCACGGGATCCAGGGGGCAGTTACTGCCCCAGCACTCGACTCTGCTTGAGATGGCTATAGGAATCCCGGGGGGGAGCAGGATGGAGCACTGTGTCTCAGCCACACGCAGAGGGGCTCCCTGGCCACCCTGGTAGGTTGCCACCTTCCCGTGAGCCATTTCGTAAAGAAATTAGCCCTGCACTCTCTTTTCAGTGGACTCCAGCAATTATTAATCTAGTCCAGAGACGCCTGCAGGCTTCTCTGTGGAATTTGGACCACCTTCCCTCCTAGAGAAGCTCAACTCCTCATCTAATGGTGACCCTCCCCGCTGCGGGGGGACGACACTCAGCGTCAGGCTGAGGACCAGCAGTCACCCAGCCGTTACAGCCACCTTCCCAGCCGGTGATCCCAGCAGCATTCCAGCTTTCCCATCGCAGCTGGAGAAGCCCAGCCCTGCCTCGGCACAGCGGGGAGAGGGAAACACCAAACCACCGCCTCCTGCGGCCTCGCTGCCTGCCTGGGCAGCACCGGGGTGGGGGGGGATGGATGGAAACGGGGTGCCCTCCCGGCACGCTCTTCGCCTGCGCTTGCTTTTGGGGAAAAGCCAGAACTACATTCCATACATCGCATCCAGAGGCGATTTTAACCTGCGAGCACCTGCTGCGGGGGGCAGCCCGGCCACAAGCCCGCCCGCACCGGGACACCTCCGGGCCGACCGTATGCGGTAACAAAGGCACTCCAGATCCTGGTAGTTTTTGTAAAGGTTTATAGTCCTTTGCGATGATTGCATGATACATTTCTTCCCCCCGTGACACAGCCCTCGGAGCAGGAAGCGCCGCTGGCAGCTCGCGCTCCACCTCCCAGCAGCCGGGCTTTGCAATCCGATCTACACTAGCTGCAGAACATCAAATGCACTTTCAACATCTCCATTTAATATTTACATTCAAGCAATTAATAATTGGAAGCTTATAGTTTAGACATTTCTAATAGCAGCAATTTCTATAATAGCTTTAGATAACGATTTTTTTTTCTTTTTTTTTGCACATAGAAACACCACATGTGTACAGTATCAAAAAATATATACCGGGGATGGTCCTGCGGGTCATAAGGAGGGCAAGGGGACGAGACTAACAAATGCTGAATGGTTAAAAAGGAGAACAGAAAATATTCGTTTGATATAGTTTATAAGGTGATCTAGGGACTCCATAAATCTAGGCTTTATATTTCATTATATAAATACCTACAAATAAATATATTAGCGTGGCCGGAGAGCGACCAGCTTTCAGCTCAAACAATACATTTCAATAACACCACGTACAAACGGGAGCAAGAATCACTCGACAAGTTAGCACTGTTAAAATATAATACTATAACTCTGAGTAACTGGCGGGTCCCGTCCTCGCCTGTCCCGGCCCCCGCAGGACCCGGGGCAGCCCCCGACCGTGAGGCGGGGGAGCAGCGGCGAGGACACCCCACGTGGCACAGGGACGGCCACCGTGCCCAGCCCCGTCCCGGCATCCCCTCGGCGGAGGCTCGGCCGCCGCGGCGCGGGCAGGGGGCACGCGGGCTCCGGGGAAGGGGCACCAGTACCTTAGAGGGAGGCTGTGGGGGCCGGCGGCCCCGGGGACGGGCAGGCAGCTCCCACGGGGAGCAGCCGCCGTCCCACCTCACACCGTCACGTACTCCTTGAAGGTCACGGTCAGGCAGTTTGCGGTCACGTCTGTGATAATTATATTCCCAAAGAAGGGCTTGAATTCCTGCAGGGACTCGGCCTCCTCCTCCTCTTCCTCCTCCTCCTCCGCGGCCTCCCGGGGCTGCGGAGGCTCCGTGGCCGGGTTCTCGGCCGGTGGCGGCGGCGGCAGTGGCGGCGGCACCTCCGGCTTCACCTGCGCCAGGGCCAGCTCGCCCTCCGCCCGCGGTTTGACGCAGCGCAAGTCTATGGGTTCATCCAGGTCCGAATCCAGCAGGATGACCTCCGGCTGCGTGGGGGGCTCCGGCCGCTCCGGGGCCGGGGGGCTGAGGCAGGTGGGGGCACTGATGCTGCGGGAGGTCAAGCGCTTCTTGCCCGGCTCCCGCTCCGCCTGCGGCTCCGACAGGCAGCGCTTCCGCGAGCCGGGGCTGGAGAGGTTCAGTCCCATGGAGGAAGGGCTGTGCTCGCAGACGGGACTCAGGGACCAGGGCACGAGGTCGGGCTTGGTGGTGAGCTGCAGGGGCTGCTCCGGAGGCAGCGGCAGCTCTTTGGCCAGCGGAGTCTTTCGGGGACTTTCCTCCAGCTCCGCGGGGGGCTGCCGGCCCTCGCCCTCTGCTTTGCTCAGGGCGTTGCTGCCCACCACCCTCTCCTCCCCCGGCTTCCTCCAAGCCTCCAGCTTCTCCTCCCCACCTTTCTTAGGAGTCCTCTCCTCTGCAGCCCGCTTCCGGGGCGGCTCCCCGGACTTGATCTTCACCGCCTGCATCCCGTTCTCCATGTACTTGCTCATGACGATCACAATGCGCCCGTTCTTGTTTTTGTTCTTGACGATCTTCATCTTGCCCCCGAGGCCGTTACTGGTCACCCTGTCCCTGGGGGGAGGCCCAGTACCGCTGGACAGGTTCTTCTCGGCCCCGTTCTTGCTCTCTGCGGCGAGGTTCTTGACCGGGCCCAGCAGGTTTTTGGCCGGGCCGTGAGCCCACTTGTCCGGGTGGGTGACCAGGGGGCTCTTGTTACTGTCCAAGCAGGCCTGGCTCTGCGGCTCCTTGCTGCCGGGCTGGTAGTGGGGCTCGTACATCTTGGGGTCCGGCTGGTAGTGGTGGTGCTTCTTGCTGTTCAGCTGGTAGTAATACTTCCCTTTGCTGTGGGACTGGTGCTTCATGCCGCTCTCCTTGCCGTTGGGCTGGTACTGGTGATGCTTCTTGCTGTTGAGTTCATACTGGTGCTGCTGGCTCTTGCCGGAGGAGCCGAGGTCCAGCTTCGGCCTGTTGTCCACGGCAGGGTCCTGCAGCCCCGTGAGGATGTTGGAGCGGCGGGCGAAGGAGGGGAGCTGCAACACAAAGCCGAGGGCGGCGGTGAGGAGGAGGAGGAGGAGGAGGTGGTGCCGGTGCTCCGGCAGGTGCCGAAGGCTCGGGTGAAACCCCAGCCCGCCCCTCCGGCGGCTCTGGTTACGGGACGCTGCATCGCAGGGTGCCGCGTCCTCCAGCGAGGCAGCCCCAGCCCGCTCCAACTTACAGGCTGTGCATTGCTCCGGATTAATGAAGCAATGAAAAGAAGAAAAGCACCCTTCAATCAGCTGTCTGGGAACAGGGGCCAAGCAGGACCGCGGCCGCCGAGCTTGCGAGCGAGCAGCCTGCTAATGCCGCCGGGCGCTGCGGGTCTGCCCCACAGCCTGGGGGTGGAGGGGGAAAAGGGGAAGGGGAGGAAGGGGGGGGGCTGGGGCCGCCCGATGAGCTCAGCGCTGGGGCCCCGGGGGTCCCCCGGGCGTTGCGAGGCTCACACAGCTCCTCAGCATGATGAAATCGGCTGAAAGAAGTTCCCTGGGGGGGGACCTTTACCTGCACGACCAGCGGCTTCGGCTTGGGCCCCCGCTTGCGGTATCCCATCAGCTGCTCCTGCCGCTCCCTGCGGGAACACCGAGTCACGGAAAGGCCCCACAGCGGCACGCAGACCCCCGGGGTGCACCCCTCCCCGCGGCCCCCACGCTCCTGC
>QJSC01028400.1:0-10759 GCA_003697955.1 Calidris pygmaea | reverse complement strand
GGGCTGGAGGAGTTGACATTCTGGAGCGGGGTGAGCCCTCCCTAATCCCCATTGAATCTTTAAGTGAGTTACCCACAGCTATCACAAAAGCCGCTTGCATACAAGCCATGCATGAAAAAGGACAACATGATATTCCACTCTCTGCTACAGTAAATTTTGAAATGTTAAAACCATTAATTAGAGGAGCCCCAGCAGTTCTCAAATCCCGACTAGTCAAACAACGGGATGAGATTAGAAGAGATACCAAATTTAATGCACAGGGCAATCACCCCCCCGGATGACTTCCCACTTGGGCAGAATTAACGCACAACATCGTTAACTACAGCTGTGAGACAGGTGGGATGTTGCAGCACTCGAAAAACAAAGACAGAAATTCTGGGGAGGAGATCAGAAAGTAAGGCCCACAAAACAGGGAACAGAAATTAAATCAAAGGGAAGTAAAAACTTGCAAACACAGACAAGGAATGAAGCATGGAGGAAAGCATTAGCACTAGGCATTCCCAGATTCATGATTCAAGGTCAGCCTACTGGTGATATCTTGTGGCTAATTGAAGCATTCCAGAAACGAGATAGTGGTGAAAACAGAGACCGTATTTCAACTTCTTTGAAGGGGAATAATCCCTTTCTTCCTCTTAAGGAAGACTTGCAGGACACAAAGTCAAAAAACGAGTGATGTCTGGAAGGCGGTTGGGCCTACCTGTCTGGAAAGTAGAAGCTTATCAGTGGATAAATGATAATGGCCCATACATATTAATTCCAGTTGGCCCTCAAAGACAATTAGTAAAGTTTTTAATAGATATGGGAGCACAGATTTCGATATTAACACAACAAGATGCTGAGAAGCTGGGTGTGCGATCTGGATGGCAAAAAGTTAGAATCACAGGTGTGAATGGGGGAACTGATTTATGTCTAACTGCTAAGGTTAGTTTATGGCTCCTGGGCGAGAAACGCATGTCGTCTAATTGCTTTGCAATTAAAGTTCATTATGAAAATATTTTAGGTTTTGATATTTTAAACGGCAGAACCTGGTGCCTGCCGGATGGTAGTGTATGGTCCTTTGGCTCAAATACAGACCTTAACCCATGCAGAAACCAGGAAGCGGCAGTGCGGGTGCTCCGCGCAGCCCCTGTACTCCCTGAGTCAAAGATCACTAACGTACCGCAGTATCCCATCTCTGCTGCGGCACGAGAGGGCATTTCTGAAGTCATAGCTGATTTAGAGAAAAGACAAATTATCTCCAGAACCCACTCCCCATATAACTCACCTGTCTGGCCGGTTCAGAAACCAGATGGGAGGTGGCGTTTAACAGTCGATTACCGCCGTCTGAATGCTAATGTGGCCCTGTTAACGGCCGCTGTACCAAACATTGCAACCTGAACAGCTACTCTGCAGGCAGCTGCACATCCATGGATGGCGGCACTGGGCGTAAAAGATATGTTTTTTATGGTTCCGTTGAGGGGGGAGGATAAAGAAAAGTTTGCTTTTATGGAAGCCCTATAAGCCGAGCATTCTTTATAAAAACTGAGCTCAGTGCCCCATCCACTGACAAAAGAGAATATCTGACAACATTACAGCCAGGACAGCCTGTGATGGTCAATTTACCAGCCATAGGTATTGTGCCCATGACTTTAATTAAACCTCATGGCCCACATGCCTGGGAAGCTACCGACAGCATCGGTACAAAACACAGAATTAGCACGCGGTGGATTTTTCCTTCTTTTTAACGGGGTAACTTGTTCGGACTCTCCCCACCGAGACAAGACTTTGTTTTTTTTTTCTCTTACAGCACTACAAGATGTCAAATGGAAATGCCGTGTTTGTGCTGATATTCCAAACCTCAACAATGCTGCTCCTAACCTGTGGTCAACGAACGCCAGAATGGCCGTGGTGAAAGTAACACCATCAAAGCCCAAGACATTTGTCTTGATACTGAACAGAATGTTTGTCATTTTGAAATACATCTCAATGAAAACCCTGAAACTGTACTTATCTATACTGGAAAAGGATGTGTTTGTATGAGAACCCTTTGTAGTACTATATTGGTAGATAACCTTACCATAGATACAAGTAATCACTCAAATGTTTGTGTTTGTAACTTTACTAGAATTATAGGATGTGACTTTAATTATTCAGCTCCTGCTATGTCTTATCAATGGCTACAATCTAATTATACATTGATTCGAGATTTGTTGCCTACCCCCATTGGAATGAATCTTACATTGGTGAAAAAACTTCTACAACACGATGACCTATCTCAGCTGCTAGAACGAATCTGAAACAATGGACACAAAACTCTAATCACTGTTCAGCATGATACAAAAGAGATACACCGTGTCTTCGAAAGAATGAGGAAGGATGGAGAACACCATTGGTGGGAAATTCTTCTTGGATGGTCACCAACAGCAATGGGACTGTTTAATTGTATGCTTCACCCAGTTGTTCTCTTGTTGATTCTAATTTTAATATGTTTGATGCTTATAGTTATGCTGTATATAAAAATCTGGTACTAGACCAAACAAATAACCCAACTTCAACCACCCAAAACATACAAATTGTCAAATAACACTGCTTCACTCTAACTAGTGAAGTTAATCACTCTGTCCGTGACAGGGAACTACAGGCCAATTAGTCTCACCTCTGTCCCGGAGAAAATAATGGAGTGGCTTGTTCTGGACGAGCAGCAGATGTCATCTACCTTGACTTCAGCAAGGCTTTTGACACTGTCTCCCATAACATCCTCATGAGAAAATTAAGGAAGTGTGGGATAGATGAGGGGGCAGTGAGGTGGACTGAGTCCTGGCTGTGTGACAGAACTCAGAGGGTTCTAATTAATGGAGCGGGGTCAAGTTGGAGGTCTGCGACCAGCGGTGTCCCCCAGGGGTCAATACTCGGCCCAGTCCTGTTCCTGGGGAGCTTACTAAGTTATGTGCCTAAAGATGGGTTGTGTGACTAACTCTTTTTTATTCATTGATATAAAATGAAAGACACGATTGAAAATAGATGGTAGATGACATCTGCTGCTCTCCCCTCATCTAACCAACCAGTTATAACACCATAGAAGGCTATCAGATTGGTCAAGCATGATTTACCCTTGGTAAATCCGTGTTGACCACTTCCAATAACTTCTTGATCTTCAATATGTTTGGAGATGACGTCCAGAACGAGCCGCTCCATTATTTTCCCCGGGACAGAGGTGAGACTAATTGGCCTGTAGTTTCCCAGGTCCTCCTTCTTGCCCTTTTTGTAGACTGCTGTGATATTTGCCTTCCTCCAGTCCTCAGGCACTTCTCCTGTTCTCCAAGACCTCTCATAAATGATGGAGAGTCGCTCAGTGATAACATGCGCCAGTTCTCTCAGCACTCGTGGGTGCATCCCATCAGGGCCCATGGACTTGTGGATGTCCAGTTTGGCCAAGTGGTCTCTAACCCAGTCCTTCCCAACAGAGGGAAAGTCTTCCTCTCTCCAGACCTTCCCCCTTGTCTCCAGGGTCTGGGATTCATGAGGGGCGGCCTTGACAGTGGAGACCGAAGCAAAGAAGGCATTCAGCAGCTCCGCCTTCTCTGTGTCTTCCACCACCAAGGCACCCACCTCATTCATCAGTGGGCCTACATTTTCCCTAGCCTGCCTTTTTTTATTGATATCTTGAAAAAAACTCTTCTTGTTATCTTTAACTGCTGTTGCCAAGTCAAGTTCTGCTTGGACTTTTGCCCTTCTAATTTTTCTGTGGCATACCTTTGCTACACCTTGATATTGTTCGTAAGTAGCCAACCCCCTTTTCCAGAGATTGTAGACCTTCCTTTTCTCCCTGAGGTCCAGCCAAAGCTCTCTATTTAGCCAGGCTGGCCTTCTTCCCTGGGGGTTCATTTTATGGGACCTGGGGATGGCCTTATCCTGTGCTTTTAAGAGTTCCTCCTTGAAGTATGCATTTTCCAAATGGAAGATAAAGATACTGCTAGTAGTTGATTAAATTAATGTAATAGTAGAGAAGTAGCTGTGGTATGAATGATTTTCAACATAATCTAAATAAAGGCACTTCTTTTTCTGGACTGCTTCAGATTGTCTTCCTCCTTTCCATTGGCAAAAAGCATTATCATACAGTGTTCAGTCACTTTGTTAACATCGTTAGTTTCAAACACTGATTTCTAATAGCTAAAATGCCAAGAATGGACTTGAAGAAAATAATGCAGTAATTAATACTAAATGCCATTGTGGAGGATGGAGAAGCTGGGGACGCGCTGCTCTGTGGGAGTTCAACAGATGTTCTTGTATTGGTGGGAAGGAAGCCATGGGGACAGTAAAACAATGTCTTTATATGGTATTATCTGTGTGTTGCGAAATCTAGCAAAGCAGTGTGAAAAACAGATAGCAAGGTAGCGAAGCAGATAGTAATGATTTGTTAGCCTAGGCGCGTGAACACTTGTACGTAGCCAATTGTATTGCACACAATGGCGCATGGACATTCACCCACAACCTATCTGTGTAGAGAGCATGGCGCGTGATCAAAAGATAGAAACTATATATGCTGCAAAAATGAAGCATTAAAGGTCTTCGCTTCACCCCCCCCTGTGGAGTCTGTGCCTTTTGTTGCCAGCTGGCTCCAAGACAGACCTACTGCTGTCCAAGGCTGAGCCAAGCAGTGACATTGGTAGCACCTCTGTGATAACATATTTAAGAAAGTGAAAAAAATGCCAGGCAACAGCAGCTGGGAGACATGAGTGAGAATATGTGAGAGAAACAACTCTGCAGACACCAAGGTCAGTGAAGAAGCAGGGGATGATCCAGGCACTGGAGCAGAGATTACCCTGCTGGGGTAATAGTTACCCCATTAACCCTGCTGGTTAAGATCATGGTGACACAGGTTGTCCCTCTGCAGCCCATGGAGGTCCATGGTGGAGCAGATATCCACCCTGAACCCCATGGAAGACCCCATGATGGAGCAGGCGGATGAAGGAAGCTGCAGCCTGTGGAGAGGAGCTCACACAGAATGTTTTCTGTCAGGACCTATGGCCCCACAGGGAACCCACGCTGGAGCAGTCGGTTCCTGAAGGACTGTACCCCATTGAAAGGACTAATGCTGGTGCAGTTCTTGAGGAACTGCAGCCCAAGTTCTTGAGGAACTGCAGCCCATGGGAAGGACCTATGTTGTAGAAGTTTGTGAAGGACTGTCTCCTATGGGAGGGACCCTACGCTGAAGCAAGGGAAGAGCGTGAAGAGGAAGGAGTGACAGAAACTGACCACAACCCCATTCCCCATCCACCTGCTCCACTCAGGGAGAAGGAGGTAGAAGAGTTGGGAGTGAAGCTGAGCCTGGGAAGAAGGAAGGGTTGGGGAGTTATTTTTAGATTAGTTCTTATTTCATATTATCCTTCTCTGTTTAACTGGCAATAAATTAAATTCATTTCCCCAATTTGATTTTGTTTTGCCCTTGATGGTAATTGTTAAGTAATCTCCCTGTCCTTATCTTGATCCACGAGCTTTTTGTCATATTTTCTCTCCCAGTCCTGTTGAGGAGCAGAAGTGAGAGAGTGGCTTGGTGGGCACCTGGTGACTAGGGAAGGTTAATCCACCACAGCAACAATAAAAAATGAATCCCAGAAGAATGCAGCCTGTAAAGTTATTGCATCCTCCCCTAGTGAATGATGGAATTAGAAACATTTCATTTCCTATGAGATCCTTTCCTAAACAAATTGAATTAAATCTTGATTTAAATTACCTTCCAAAGAAGGTAGAAAAAACTAGTCTTTCAGTTGAAAGTGAAATCCTCCTTTTAAGACATTCCACAAATACTGAAAAATATGTAAAACTATTTTGTTTCTTACAAAAAAAATGTCAGTGCATTCTTAAAGGATAAGTGTTATATTTTTGGGCTGCTATTTGAAATATCTGCACTGCACTATGTCGTATGACACAGATAATCATAAACTGTCACAAACCACATCTGCTTTGGATCCAAAAGTAGTGGAACCATGTCAACAAAGATGCAGAGCCAGGGAGTGCAGTACTGAGAGGCAGAGCTTCTAAACTTGGGCCTAGCATTGTTTACTCAGCTACACTGCTTTTGACCTGAGTCTTCAATATCACTGCTCTTTCCCATGGTATGTACAAGCTCCTTTTGGTGTCAGATGATGATGCTAGCTGTCTCCCGTGGGAGGGACCCCATGCTGGAGCAGGGGAAGAGTGTGAGGAGTCTTCCCCCTGAGGAGGAAGGTGCAGCAGAGACAACGTGTGATGAACTGACTGCAACCTCCGTTCCCTGTCCCCCTGCACTGCTCAGGGGAAGGAGGTAGAGAAAATTGGGAGCAAAGTTGAGTCCAGGAAGAAGGGAGGGGTGGAGGTGAAGGTGTTTTAAGATTTGGTTCTGTTTCTCATTATCCTACTCTGATCTGATTGGTAATAAATTAAATTAATTTTCCCCAAGTTGAGTCTGTTTTGCCTGTGATGGTAGTTGTGAATGATCTCTCCCTGTCTTTACCCTGACCCACAAGCCTTTCGTTATATTTTCTCTCCCCTGTCCAGCTGAGGAGGGGGAGTGATAGAGCGGCTTTGGTGGGCACCTGGTGTCTAGCCCGGGTCAACCCACCACAAAGATGTTTCAGTAAATTCTTAGTTGAATAAAGACTGTTAAAGTTGATCAGGTTGCTATAATTATCACAACAGCCATGGCAAAAATGTTGCACTTACTAACATCTGCAAAACATACTACTTATAGATATACCATATATTAATGTTTTATTGACCCTTTAAAAACTATTCATAAATAGAATCTTGGACCAGATTCTGCCAACTATTGTAGAATTAAAAGTAATTAATGATCTCACCTGATAGGCATCTACTTGCCTAGCATAAAAATACCTTCCATGGGTCACATTTTTATGTAGGTCAAAGTATTACTGACATTTTTTATGCTTTTTGTCTAGCAATTTGTCATCTTTTTAATGCCTATACTGAATTTTATTATAATCCTTTCCTTGCATGCAGAAGTTGAAGTGGTGTATGTGTGATACTCATATATGAGATGAAATCATAATCTCGGATTTCTTCTCTGTTACTTTCAACAAAGTCTGTAAAGATGGCTACAATCACTCTTTTATTCATTTTCCTGCTAAATTCATTTCAAATTAAGAAATTCAGTTTACACTCTGTTCATTCTATTTTTGCAATGAGAGTGTTGTGGTTTTGGCCGGATTGGCCAACCAGAACGACAGATGGCCCCTCCCTCCCCCCTCTTCAAAGAGAGGAGAGGAGAGGAAGAGATGAAGAGATTTATGAGTTTAGAAAAAAACCTAAACTAATGAAAATATTAATAAATAATGAAATAATAAATAATAATAAGAAAATGAAAAAAAAAGTATAGAGTATACACAAAACCGTATCAAGCTCCCAGGATGACAATCAGGTCACCAGGAGGCACAGGAAAAAGTCCCAGACTGGACTTGGCAACGGGCAGGAGCTGGATTCCAGATCTGGAGTCAGGAATGCTTGGATCGGGATCAAAGGCAGACGAACAGACAGGGTCCTCCTCAGATGTCAGCCACTGAAGAAAGTTGACCCTTTGATCCCGCAGCTGTCCTGTCTGCTCCTCCCTACAGGTGGGACCCCTCTACGCTTTTCTGCTTCAGACCCTCCAACGGGGCAAATAACGAAGTTAGATGACCTTGGTTGTTATAGCAATAAGTAAAAGCAAGGGCCTCTGTGCATACCATTCCTTGGTATAATCAGGTCTTATCACTGTGAGAGTGAACAGTTTCTGAACAATATGCTGTTAATTCCAGAGTTTAGTTAGTTAGAAGAGGTCCAGCTAAAAAGTAAAATTACTGAACAAAAAATTGGTTCCGTTTTACCTCAAACTAGGACATCATGTTTGTAGCCCTCTGCTGTACCCTCTCCAGAAGTTCCCTGTCCTTCTTGAACTGGGGAGCCCAGAACTGGACACAGCACTCCAGATGGAGGCCTCACCAGGTTGGAGTAGAGGGGAAGGATTACCTCCCTCGACCTGCTGGCCACACTCTTCTTGATGCACCCCAGGATGCCATTGGCCTTTTTGGCCACAAGGGCACGTTGCTGGCTTGTAGTCATCCTGTTGTCCACCAGGGCTCCCAGGTCTTCATTTATTCAAATTCATTCATGTGGGCTTTCTGGTAGCTATTCTATGTGGAATCTCTTTACAATTCATTTACCTGAGGATGGAATGAAAGGGTGTATTGGGTTTACATGGCAAGGTTTTGGTAACCTGGGGGCTGCAGGAGTGGCTTCTGTGAGAAGACACCAGAAGCTGCCCCCATGTCAGACAGAGCCAGTTCCAGATGGCTCCAAGATGGATCTGCTGCTGGCCAAAGCTGAGCCAGCAGCTTTGATGACATTTTTTGGTGACATTGGTCGCGCCTCTGTGATAATGTATTTTAGAAAAGGGTTAAAAAAACCTGTGCAACAGCAGCTGGGAGAGAGGAGTGAGAATATATGAGAGAAACAACTAGGCAGAAATCAAGGTCAATGAAGAAGGAGGTACTCTAGGTGCCAGAGCATAGATTCCCCTTCAGCCTGTGGTGAAGACAGTGGTGACACAGGTTGCCCCCCTGCAGCCCATGGAGGGTCCCATGCTGGAGCAGGTGCATGTGCCCTGAAGGAAGCTGCAGCCTGTGGAGAGCACATGCTGGAGCAGGCTTTCTGGCAGGACCTATGGCCCCGTGGGGGACCCATACTGGAGCAGTCCAATCCTAGACTGCAGCCCATGGGAAGGACTCACATTGGAGAAGTTGCTGAGTGATCTGTCTGTCCTTATCTCAACCCACAAGCTTTCTGTCATATTTTCTCCCCCTGTCCTGTTTGAGGAGAGGGAGTGATAGGCTTGTTGGGCACCTGGTGGCTAGCGAAGGTTAACCCACCACAAAAGGTTTCCTATATTCCAGTCTCTAGAACTTTTTGAATTAACAGTCTAATGTTGAGCAGTCACATCAATATCTGCAATATGCTACAAATACCAGAACACAGATGTGGGAGACTGACTAGCTGAGAAACACTGCAAGGCCGTTCTGGCCTTGATGGCAGCTGTTGTCCATCAACAGAATGTCTGCAGGTGCTCTGGCATGCGATAAGGTAACCATAAGAAAGAACTATGGGCAGAACTGTCTTGTATAGAACTAACCAATAATGAGCTTGCATTTTGCAATATGTATGAGCTAATTATGGATGAGCATAAAAGTATGATAGTGTGTCTAAATAAACAGAAGCTTGTTGATCGCTCATATTGAGTGCCCTTCTTCCCTCCGTCGCAACAAATGGCGCCCGAAACAGGGACCCTAGAGAGGGCTGAACCTGCGAGTCACGGTTCGATGGAGTCTGGGTACCGGTCCTGTAAGCAGCGCAGGAGGCAAAAGGGAAGTAGGCGAAAGGGAGGAATCCCCGCGCAGGACGCAAACGGAGGAATCCCCGCGCCCGGGAGCACCTATAGAGGGTCCCGCATCCCCGCGCCCAGGAGCACCTATAGAGGGTCCTGCCGGCCACGCGCCGCTGAAGTCTAGCAAAGGCTGCAACAGCGCTGACGAAGGTATGAATAGACAAGCGGCGTATGATTTGCTCAAATGCTTTTTAGAAAAGCGGAGCATTCAGGGTATAGATTGTAAAAAGGAGTTGCCTGAGTTATTAGCGTATGGAGTAACTAGGGGTTGTTTTGATAATCCTGATATGGTTTTTGAACACGAGGAATGGCGAGACTTTGGAGGGACGATGTGGCATAAATCAATCGAGGGGGATGAAAAAGAGGAGAAGGAGATAAAAGCCGTCCGCGAGCTGTGGAATACTGTGCTAGAGACTTTAAAAGCAATGAAAGCGGAGCGGGAAGTAGCCTGTGCAGCTGCTCAAATGTCGGGTCCGGGAGCAGCCGCCTTAAAACCTCAAGGCAAGCCTGGACCTATTGCGCGGTTCTTCGGGCTGCCCGCGGTAAAGGGAATGACCGGGTCCACATGTAAAACTGTTGCTGAAATTCGAGCTAATGAGACTCCTGACCCTCCTGAGGAGGGAAAAGATTTACTGCTAAACCCCTTGCAAAACTCGGAAAAAGCGGAAGTAAGCGGTGCTAAGCCAAAACAGAAAAGTAACGCACATGCGGAAGTGCCTGCTCAGAAAACTCCAGCAGAGCCTGCACCCACGGCACCTCCTCCCGCACCTCCTCCCGCCGTGTATCCACCGCTACCCCCCTCCAGCGATTCATCTGGTCCGTCAACTCCGCCTCCCGACAAGAGTCATAAACTGTCCTCAGACACCTCAAAAAAAAAAAAAAAAAGGTACAGACAGTGGCGTTATTAGAGATGCTATATTAGAAGGACAGTGGGAAGCTGGAAACAATTTAACATTCTGTTATCAGACGCTAAAGGAATTGTTCAAGCTTGCCCTGACTGTCAAGGACAAGTGTTGGGGGTGGGCTTAGGAGTCAGCCCCCGGGGCCTACGACCATTACAGCTTTGGCAGATGGATGTTACCCATGTACCCAGTTTTGGTCGTTTGAAATATGTACATGTTACAGTGGATACCTTTTCTCACACTGTTTGGGCTACACCTTTGTCTGGGGAAGCAGCTCGACATGTAATGCTACATTTACGTGGATGTTTTGCTGTGTTAGGAGTTCCTCTTGAAATTAAAACAGATAACGGTCCTGCTTATACTTCGCAGGCCTTGAAATGATTTATGAATGTTTGGGGAGTTAAACATGTTACAGGGATTCCTCATTCCCCCACAGGACAAGCAATTGTGGAACGCATGCATC
>QJSC01028360.1:231716-344081 GCA_003697955.1 Calidris pygmaea | reverse complement strand
GTTCCTCAAGGGGCGGTTGAAGGAGGATGGAGCCGGGCTCTTTTCCGTGGTTTCCAGCGATAGGACGAGGGGCAAAGGGCACAAGCTGGAACATGGGAAGTTCCACTCCAATCTGAGGAAGAACTTCTTGAGGGTGAGTGTGTGAGCCGATGCAGGCAGGACGCAGGAAGAACCACAAAACCACGGATTAAGGGCAAAGGACCATTTAATGTCAATACCTCATGGATCCGGGAACCTCTGAAGCAGCACCCGGGCAGAGGCAGGCAAGCAGGGGACGCAGGCAGCGCGGAGTGAGAGTCCTTATTAGCAAGAGAGTCCTTGTTAGCAAGGGAGTGAGGGAGCGAGGGAGCTCCCACTTGCTGTTTGGGGCTGTATTTCAAGGATTCTGGCAGGCAGAGTTTTCTGCTGTGTTTTGATCTCTTCAACAACAGGGCAAGAATCTCAGGCGTGTTTGAGAAGGTGCCCCTGAGTCCATCCCAGGCCTATGTTATCTGAGTGCAGGTGTTCTACTTGTTGAGCACACAAAACTAAGCAACAATTAGTGTGATAGATGTGTTTTCCAGCACCCCACATGCGAGTCGCTTGAGCGTATTTACAGTCCTCCTTGCCAAGCTTCCATTACTTTCCCACATATATTTATCTATTTCTGCTCTACTCTGAAAGCTTCAGTTGTTACCTTGTCTTGCACTTTCAATGTTTCCCAGGAACTGAGCTTTCAATTAATCTAACATTCATGTGCCATATACTGCTGCAGGCCCTGCTTTTGCAAACCAGTGAGCCTGGAGTAGTGTTTCAAAGAGCTTTGAGACTTCAGCTGACTTCAAGCAAAGTTCACAGGCAGGATTTAATTTTGGAAAAGCCTCTGAGAAATACTTTCAGGCTTGCTTTTCACTTTCATGCTGCTAACTGTGAGGGTCTAACCTCCAGCAATCCCAACACAACAATCCTTGGCTGATATCCTGTGGCTTCTGAGGAACGTGTCAGTAGTTGCCTTCAGGTGACCCCTGCAGATGCAGAAGTTGACACCACTGACAGCAGGTGGGAGCATAGTTTCACCTAGGATGACCCCCACCACCCGCTATGGTGAAGGGAGATTTGACATACCATGTCTCCAGAAAGTCAGCATGCATCAGAGGACTGGCTTTTTTACAGCATGAGACACCACCATCTGTGAAGGTAAACAGGGTCATTGCCATCCTTCAATAAACCATACAATGGCTAAAAACAAGACCAGCACTAATTCCCTAGCTCATGTGTAGTGGATAAGCCTCATGTATACTGGTTTCTACACTTATTTGATATAGCGTGGAACTGAATTAGATCAGTGCTGTTTAATATCTTCATCAATGATATAGACAGTGGGATCAAGTGCTCCCTCAGCAAGTTTGCAGATTACGCCAACCTGAGTGATGCAGTTGGCATGCCAGAAGGAAAGGATGTTTTCCAGAGGAACCTGAACAAGCTAGAGAGGTGGGCTGGTGCAAACCTCATGAGGTTCAACAAGGACAAGTGCAAGGTCCTGCACCGGGGTCGGGACAGTCCTTGTTACCAATACAGGCTGGGGGAGGATGTCATAGAGAGCAGCCCTGAAGAAAAGGAGTTGGGAGTACTGGTGGATGAAAAACTGGACATGAACTGGCATTGAGCACTTGCAGTCCAGAAGGCCAATTGCATCCTGGGTTGCATCAAGAGAAGCATGGCCAGCAGATCAAGAGAGGTGATTCTCCCTCTCTACTCTGCTCACGTGGGACCCCACCTGCAGTACTGTGTCCAGCTCTGGAGCTTTTGGCACATGGAGGACATGGACCTGTTGGAGTGGGTCCAGAGGAGGGCCATGAGGATGATCAGAGGGCTGGAGCACCTCTCTTACCAAGACAGGCTGAGAGAGTTTGGGTTGTTCAGCCTGGAGAAGGCTCTGGGGAGACCTGATAGCAGCCTTCCAGTACCTGAAGGGGGTCTATGAGAAAGGTGGGGAGGGAATGTTTGCAAGGGCATGTACTGATGTGACAAGAGGTAATGGTTTTAAACTAGAGCAGGGTAGGTTTAGATTAGACATCAGGAAGAAGTTCTTTAAATAAAGGTGGTGAGACACTCAAACAAGTCACTGAGAGAGGCTCCATCCCTGGAGACATTCAAGGTCAGGCTTGATGAGGCTCTGAGCAATCTGATCTAGTTAAAGATGTTCCTGCTTGTGCAGGTCGGCTGGACTAGATGACCTCTAAAAGTCCCTTCCAATCCAAACTGTTCTATGATTCTATGATTCATTCTATGATTCTAAACAGCCTCTAGTTACAGCATTGAAAGCACTGTGTGACACATGTCCAGTCTGGATCACAGTAGCAAAGACCACCTCCTGATCTTCTAGACAAGATCAAAATGGTTTATAAAATATTTGGAAGAGAAAGGAAGAGGCAGTTAAGATCTTTTTTTTTTTTCATAGAGTTTGGGAAAGGGGACAGGTGCAGAGCACTGAAATCTTGAAGGAACTGAGACTTGGTTATATGCTGGAAAAACACTATACTGCCAATATGCGGGTTTTCTGTAGGTGCTGGTAGGTTATGAGAGAGACCAGAATTTGAAAACCATGAAAAAAGTCTCCTGATGATAATAGTAGACAAAAAATACAGTCTGACTGGTTATGACAAATTGTGCAGAGTGAGAAATTATCTCTTTCCTTGACTCCATAAGAGGGAGCCTGTGAGCAAAAAATCCATCAGGGACACCAGGATTTATAACCAGCCAAAGCCTGTGCGGGGAACCACAGCAGTGACTGAGACAATTCCAGGGCAAGGATGCTGTCTGGTCACATCAGAGTGTGAGAAACATATTGTCTTACAGCAGCATGCAGATTTCTGCAGATAGGATACAAAACTCCTTGTGCTCATTTGAAACTAGGCAGGGGAATGAAGGCTAAAGTAAAATGATTATTTTCAAGGAGAGTAAAAGATAAATGGTATGCAACTGTTATAAATGGGATAATTGTAGGGTAATTTCGAGGTGCAGAGTCTTGGTCGGGAACTCACTAATTGTAGCAGTAACACCTTATCAAGCTGAGATTGCCTAGGTAAGGAGATCAGAACCACATAATTCAGATATGGATGTCACAGAACTGGGACCAATGAGCAAATGGTGGACTGTTTCTTTGGAAGGAGTTTTAGAAGAGAAAGGGAAATAGAGTAGCTACAAAAATGTGGATTCAGAAGTAGAAAAGGAAAAGGAAAAAAAAAAAGGGAGAATAACATATGAAATCAGGTAAAGAGAAAAGATTAGACCTTCCAATAGCAGGAGTGTAGATCCCTATGGAAGGTAATGAAGCTGACTGCAGATTCAAGACCACCAGAAAACTGGAGGGAAACCTATTGGTCAACCTGATAGTGTCTCCCTCACGAGAAAGGAGGGTAGGTTGACTATATGTACATGTATGACTAAGGTGAACCCCAGCTTCCCTTTTAATTTTTTATCAGGATGCTTACCTTTCAGAGTATGTAGGAGAAACTGTACCTGTATACTGTGTCCCACCATTGCTGTCAATGTGTGAGAACACCAGATAAATAATTGCATGGACTGAGGAGTGATTTTTGACCTTGAGGAAGCAGTGTGTTAGACTTGAACTAGATGTTCTGTTGACACTGTGTTTCTGATCCATAGTTTCTTGCATTGTGATCACAGGACTTTCCAAAGAGCAGTGCATTAGTCCGAAATTGTTAATTTTTTTATTTATTTTTTTTTTACATTGAGAATAGAAATACTGCATATATCTTCTGCCCCAAGACAAAACATGGTGCTGACTGCTTTTACAAACAAGAATTTCTGTGCTTTCCAAGTCTTGCAAATATTCATGTATTGTATGTATTACATATTGTATGCATTACAAATATATGGTGGGCTAATGATGCCCAACATCAGGTCTATGAATAGTGGGGACCATTCACAGATGGTTATGACATAGGTATAAACACAGGAATTCTAGCAAATGCCAAAAGTATCTTTAAGTAGAAACTGTACTGTTGGTATGCTCAGTGATCTCAAAGCTACCAAAAGAGGAAAATCAATACAATAAGAATAGAACGAAAAAGAAATAATGGCTCAGGGAAAAAAAAAAAGAAAAGGTAAAATTCATCTAACTGAAGATAATGCAGTAACAGCAAATGCCCTGCAATTTCATGTGGCTTAGACAATGAGGAATACAGGACTCACTACAGCCTACGTGTTCTTTTACGAGGAGCATAAGTAGCACAGAACTAAATCACTTCACCTGGCTACTGCTAGTATTAAAAAATTCTCTGACTTTGAGTGCTAGAGACACATATCATCTCAAAGTACGTGAAAATCCATATGCTTTGCCATTTCTACTCAAAGCAAGAATTGTTTTCTTAGATGTTAGGCAGTCACTGGTTAAAATAAAGAGCTATGCTATGGATGGGAATATGCCCATGCTGAAGGAGTTCACAACCCCAAGAAATGATAGCTGTAAAGTTAGAATCATCTTTTGGAGATGCATTTGAAATCTTGGTTTCTTATTCCTGCCCCTAATCATTGCTTTAACACATTATAAAGGGTGTTAAACTCCTGTTTCCTCCAAGAAACAAACAAAACCGTGACCAAAACCTTGAAGAACACACCCACCCACAGAAAGCTATGTCCAGCACTTCTGAACAATGTGAAATGTAAGTAATGTAGATGTATGTAAGTGCATGTTCATGCTCTCAGACAGCCTTCTGGGTTGAGCAGTTCAGCAAATTAAGCCCTAGATCTCCATCCAGTTTCAGGTTTGGACACACACTGTTTAGCTCTGGTGTCATCTGGGATAGTTCCTGGAGCTAAGCTCTGGACAAAAGGGGTTGGGAATGTAGAGACTTTCAGAGCTAGCTGAGGGAGAGTGAGGCCCTCGCTTTTCTTCAAGTTTCCCCGTAGATGACTTACCCTTTTTATGGGATCTACCCCCTGAAGCAATTTATCACTTTTCTTATTTCTCCGGTGTTTCCAATGGTGCTCTGTAGGTGGCAGTGCAGAATAAACTTCTCTGGTACTTAAACCAACTAAGAAATTTGTGTGTTAGGAAAAATTTGGGTGCTTTGGTTATTGCAGTCACTGTATGTATGTATTTTCTGGATGACTCAGGCAGTCTTCTTTTACAATTGTTCCTTATCATCAATAGACATATTAGCATTTTATCTTTACGATCTTACACATTGTTAGTTGTCTAGTTCTTTCAATTAACTTTTTCCTGTTCTTGCTTTTACATTATTTTTACCATTGCTCTGGTTCATTTGGTAACCAGAGCAAACAAAGGAAACAAATTACTTTGAACTACTATAAATCCTCTCTCTTAATGTGTGCTTTTTTTGATGTTTCACCTTCACAGAAAAATGTTTCCAGAACCCTGAATAAATTAAACCAACAACACATGCTGTTGCATAAAAGGAACAAAGCAGCTTACTCATTGATAGGGAAATGCACATCTGTTTATTTAAAGCTGATGATTTGAAAGTGAGTGAAGATAGATGGGCCTTAGTGGTGATGGAAAAACAGATTTTCACTTTGCTTCTGTCTGTGGCTTGGCATGATTTCTCAGCTCATTTGATTCATGTTTTTACACTCTCCTGTGAAAACTGATATAAATTTCAGGACACCATGACCATTTTGCATTGGAAAATAAGTACTTTTTCATATCTGTCATTAACAATGAAGTCTTTTTAGCTAGAAGTGCACACACAATATTTCAAACATTGGCACATTTTATAATTCTGCAGTTTGTGGTTCTTTGGCAGGCAACTTCAACTTTCACAGGCAGGAATATGCATCTTGATTCCCAATGTTGTTAGCTTCTAGAGCAAGTTAGATTTACAAACTATGTCTAAAAGTCCGCTCCTACTCCCTCTTGAATAACCTTCTATACTTTCCCACTTATTGAAAGCTAACACTGTCCTGGTATCTGCAGACCTAACCATTAAGTCTTTGTTCCTTATTACAACACTCCAATATCAATGTATTTCTATCATTTGTAGACTTACATTCTCTCATTGGAGATGAAAATTAGAACATAAATTTAGATTACTAGTTACACAGGACGAACAGAAGTACTGAATCTGTTTGTCAAAACTTACAATTTTAAGACTGTGATACAATTTTATGAAACAGCAGAACAGGAATGATTTATCGTAAACCATTATTTTCCCTATAACTGAAAGAGCACTCCATAACTGTGATTGTCAGGCAAACACATAATGTCTCTCTACAGGCAATGTAAAAGTTAGAACACCTACCTAAAGGTCCTGAAATTGCTGGGAAAAAGGCACATCTGCTTTACAGATACCAGGGGTGGAAAGCAGCCTGTGGCACCTGAAAGCACAATATGCCAACCTGGTCTGTGTTTCAGCATTGAAAGGCCTACAGCAGCTCTGTGTGATGCACTGGCTCCCAAGTCAACTTGCTCAAAGATCTTTTCCTGACACATAAGTACATCATTCATATTGCTGAACAGTGATTACTTCAAGTGGCAACTTTTTCATGGTACCTTTTTCATGTCTACGACTACCTACTATTATCAAGGCGTTTATAAAGATTTTTTAATGTATAAAGTTAATTGAAGGCCAACAACAAGAAATTGAGACAGTCCTATGAATTACTGCAACTGAAGACAGAAAGACAGGTGTTTCTTTGTACAGTTGAATTAATACTGTACTAAGAGCTTTTACATGACTGTCCAGCCTCTTGGACTAGATAGGTCAGGCATGCAAATCACACTGTAGATGCTATATTTACTTTTAAAGTATCTCTGTCACATGGCTATACATAGCTATTCCTATTCAGGGCAAGCAGCCTCAACAAATGCAATGCTCTATGAATTTGCCAAAGGACTTTATCTAAACCAGTAATACAAAAATTTACAAAAAACCCCAAAAGAATGCTTTATCTGTACCTGGAGTCTTCAAAGCCATAGTAAGTGATTCTATTTTCTCTATCTTTTAAACAGAAAATACTTCTACTACGTGTTTTATCTGAAATTAGGATTAAAAGCCTGTATCTGTTTTCTTATAATAGCAACATAATTAAAAGTTTAGTGTTATATTTTATTTTAGCCTATGCTTTGTCTCAAGGCAGTATTTGTACTAAAATTCTAGTATGTTTTTGACAACATAGAATAATTTTGAATAAAAGGAATCCAGATTTGGTTAGACCATGCAATGATGAGGAAAACAGACAAACAAACAATATTACCCTGTTTATTAAATAATAATATTAAGCCATTGACTGGAAAACAAGCTTCCCAATGCTTCAAGCCTTTGGCATGCTGATTACTGGATTTTCTATACATGAAAACACTGCTTTTTTAGATATGGATAATTTGAAAAATAATTAATGCATATTATGATTACTGTTACTCTCATGATCTTTGTTTCCCACAGAGATGGGTATTCTTGCTCTACTTGCTCTACCATTACTTCTCTTAGGGATCAGTGGAATTATTTATATTTACCAGTCAGTCAGGTGGCTATTGGCCAAGTCAGCTGTGCAAAACAAGGTGGTGGTAATCACGGATGCCATTTCTGGACTGGGCAAAGGTGAGTTGTCTCATTTCTTCTTAGTGTCAGAGAAAAGAAACAGCGAGACTACCAACCTCCAAGTGATAAAATGTGCATCCATTACTCTGTATATATTCATAACTGCCTGGATGGAGTAGAAGTTAAGAAACACATTTTTAATCAAATCCTATGAATTTTATGAGTTTTTAGTCTCAGCCACAGGCACTGCTGGAAAAATTTTACGAACTGCAGAACTTTGTATTTACTTAATTCAATAGAGTAAGAGCTTTTGTAAGCACATTAAGAGTACTATTTTTAGCACGTTGCTACTATGAGATCTTATTACATAGGTTGTCACTGCAGGGTAGCAGCAAATCAGAATAAACAGGTGTCACCTTGCTCTTTACACGTTCCTTTTCAGCCCTTAAAGACTTCAACATTTTCTGCTCCCTGTAAATAACAGTTCTTGCCCCTCTGTCCCTGTTCGTATCTCTGCCCCCTCTATCACCCACATTACTTCTCTTCCCTTAACACCCTCCTCCCAGTACCTCCAACTGGGTTGCCTGGTTATGTGTAATAGTGGGTTCAGTGGACAGAAGGAAAGGGTATGTAAGCTGATTGTCTGGGTGGCCAGCCACTCAGTATATACTTCTTATTGGCTCATATTTCCTGCTGGAGTAATGGTACTGGGTCATACATTGCTTATGCACAATTGTGCTCTTGGCATCACTTGAGGGGCAGATGCAAGTGCCTCATAAGGCAAATGTGTCTTGAGGCTACATTTTGGCATTTTCAATGAAGACTTACTGTATGTTGGAAACCTTGCACGCCCAAGCAGAAAATAGATGGGCAAAGAGAATGCTCTTGTAGAATTATTCATTAGCAGAACAGAGAAGACGCCTGCAACAGAAATACACGCTATTTTGGCACAGAGTGCTCTTTATCAGAGCCTGTTAGGACAAGGTATGAAGTAATTCTGACCTCCACATGCCAACTGGTCTTTCCCTTTCCCTGACACAATTTAGTTTCAGTTGCAGATAATATTAGCATGCATTTTCTCTAATTGGCTATATTTCAGTATTTTTGTTTGGAGAGGCATGATTTAGAGTTCTCCAGCTGAGACTGGGTGTTGCATAGAATCACAGGATGCCTGGAGGTTTCCAGACAAAAGTCCTGCTTGAAGCACGAGCATCACCCGTTGGGTGTGGCTTCAAGCCAAATCTTGGAAACCTCGAAGGATCAAGAACATGTATTGAATATTTCTCAACATTTCTTCAGGTATCTTGCTCCAGCACCACATGACCCTGGGGAAGATTTTCCGAAGTTCAGTTTCCTTATTAACCTTTCTTCATCTTTTTGTTTGTTTGTGACTACCTTCTGCCTGTTTCTTGAGGCTACAAAAGCAGATGTGCCCTATGTCATCCGCCCACACACACCCTTTTTGACAGAAATGAAAAAGGAAGTAACTCAAAGCAATTTTATTTTATTGTCTTAAACATATCTACTGCCAGCATCCCATAGGGTGATTCCGAGAAGTTAATTGTAGGCTTAAATGATTCCAAATAATGCAGAATTTACTGTGCAGTCCACTCATGCATGTCCAATGGCCATTCACTTTAAAATATCAGCTGTCTGGCCAGCTGCTGCATATTTGAGGTCTTAGGAAGTAGCCAAATTCCTTTTCCCACATGCCAGAATTTCCAGACTAAAGATGACATTGATCCAAGTTGAAAAGGAGAAACAAACCCCATGATGATTGAAGATGTTTGCATTGATTTATGATTGTTATTTAAGCCTGATTTCTGTTTCTTCTCAGTGCTATAACTCAGAAAAGTCCAAGATAGCTGTAGAGGAGAACATTATTGTTTTTCCTTTTTTATTTTTACTGCTGTTCACAAATTACTCCTTTATTGCTGTTCACACATTTTATTCACAAGGTTGCCCCAACTCTTATATTTATAGGAAAAATACTGGTGCAGTTGTCCTAGTACTGGTATATAAATTTTAAATCAAAAAATCTTTCTATGCTAGAAAAAATGAAAATGAAAGACATTCATAAAATTACTGTTGTAAATAATGAAAAAGATTACATAAATAAAACTCTCCAGCTGCACAGGCATACAAAAATATAAGACTGGATCCTGAAGTGCTTTCATATGGATATTAAGAGTCTAACATGGGCATTTAAGAAATATAAGATGGGCATACAAACATAACTGGATTTGCCTGTGGGTACTGAAATCTGAAGAAAATGCTTTTTGGAGGACAGAGTTGTAGCACTAGGGTTGTACTGTTGCCCATTCAACAAAGGCCATAGGAGCTAGGAAAAATTAAACAGGCTGGAAAGGCATAAGGCTATTTGTAAGACTGTATTACTGTTCTTCCTGTGCTGAATATGTAACTGTCATACAGATTGATTTAGGGACTAAATACGAGGGCTGCAAGGCTGAGAGCCTTTTGGAAGACCTAATCAGGAAAAAAAAAAAAAAAGAAAAAAACAAACCAAAACCATGAGAGGAAGAATAACTCTTGATTTCCAGTCCTATGAGCACACATAACCCACTGCCAACTAATTGCCTGGCTGCACAACGGACCCATCATCAGGCTTCAGGGAATGTAGCTGAACAAGAAATAGTTCAAGCTGGTCCCTGATGCCTCTGCTGACTACAGGGAAGGTAGATAAAGGTCTTGGGACAGACTACCTAGGGAGGGAGAGGTCTGTAGAAGAAAGTCCTCTCTCATTGGTGCTCCATCTGTGGGCCAGTGCGTGGTAAATTTCTCTATATTGCTCTTTCTCAAAGTTGTAGACAACTTTCATGCTGCCAAGAGTTTCATGAAGCTTGCATACAGACCCAGTTTTACTATTTACTGGGGTTGTTTGGGGCATTTTAATTTATTACTCATTTATATTTTATTGCAATTTAGTGCTTTCTTTCTCAAATATATTTATTCTTTTAAAATTAATAAATTTTAAAACATAAATTCAATCTCATTAGTAAAACCAGCATCCAATTTTAAACAAAATCAAATTATTATTATTATTTCTTTTGAACGCATTTCTCTCCTAGAATGTTCTCGGGTGTTTCACACAGGAGGAGCAAGGCTTGTGTTGTGTGGCAGGACATGGGAAAAGTTGGAAGCCTTATATGATGCTTTAATTAGTGTGGCAGACCCCAGTATGGTAAGTATTTCCTCACTCTGCTTTGAAAATTCAAGAGGTGAGGTAAACACCTTGTTTAGGTACACAAAGTGCTTTTAAACCCAGTATAACATGAAACATCATTCACCTTTACTGGTGATTTTGGTCACCCAGGTAACACACCCAACACAGTCCAGAGAGAGAAAGACAGAGACACCTCTGAAGATCTTCAGAGTAAGATGCCAAAAGTATAGGTCAGAAATCCTGCTCTCATGCTAATTCAAGGCAATTACAGTAAAGTAACTGAATGGCCCTGCATTTTGAACAAGCCACCTAACTAGAAATTGTAGGCAGAGGAATTCACCTGTTAATTTGGGTGAAAGGGATCCAAAGTGCTTCATTTAATCACAGGTACTATCACCCATTTTTCACATAATTAGAGTGATCAAGGAGTAGGAGACGAGTGTAAAGACGGAATTAATTTTGAGTTTCTCTACTACTTTGGGAGAGGGCCCAGCTAGAAGGGTATGGGAGCATTGAATACATGCTTTCCTCTTTACCACTGACTGGGTCACCATGCAAATAGACATGCAAGGCTGAAACTTCTTTGGGAGGTGTTTCTTTGATGCTTATGGGAAGGTTTTCCTTCTGTGACCAACAGACAGCTGGCTTATTTCAGGGCACAGGTGTTTCTGAAGGCACCCCTCAAATTCTACAGCCACTGTTCACCAGACCAACAAATATTTGCATTTGACTTTTTTTCTCTAGTGAGCTTGTCCTAGTGTGAGGTGGCACAGAGCCAACTTTCTGTTCAGTGAGAGAGGCTCTTGCTCTTACTTGCTGTAGCAATCAGGGTTAGATGACTTGGTTGTTTACCCTGTGGAGGGTTTGCACCTGTGGGGAGAAGTGGGCAAGTCAGGTGACCCAAACTGACCAATAGGGTATTCCATCCCATCTGCTATGCTCAGTACAAAAGGTATCAAAGAGGACAGCTTATGTTGTTCTCTCCTTCGGCTCTTTTTCAATGACTCTCTTTCTTCAATGATTGATGTTTGAGGACAACCCTCTCAGTTTATCTGCCTTCAATTCCCATGAGTGAGTTCTGGAATCCAGTTCCCATTTGTTACAGAGTCTAGTCTGACACTTTCCCAGTGCCTGCTGGTGACACCTCCCTGGGAGCTTGATACTGTTTTGTATATAATTATATATATCTATTTCATGATTTCCTTTTTATTTTATTGTTAATATTTTATTAAAGTTCAGTTTTTTCCTAAACTCGTAAATATCTTTATTTATCTTCTTCCTCTCCTTGTAGTGGGAGGTGGGGGAGAACATCTGTTATCTCGTCATTGGCCAGCCTGGCCCAAACCACGACAGAGCTTCGTTCACCTGCATAAATAACCGTAAAATACTGTGTTCTTGTTAGTCTGTGTGCACTCAACTAGGAAATAAATATTAAGTATGACTAAGGGCTCTGCATTATATTGTTGTAATACTATAGTAAGAGAAGATAATCAGAGTTCATTCCTCTGTCCTGTAGCTGATAATATCTACATGTTTGCAGAATTCATACAAATGTAAACACTATTTGGATAGCATATAGCTGAACATATTCCTACCTTCCAATTGCCCCCCCCATCTATATGGAAATTATCTACACTATATCCTATCTACATTATATCCTAGACTCTGTGGTCAGCAAGTTCTCCAGAGGGCTGCTTACAGAACAACCATAACTTGGAAGAGTAGGAATCACCCCCTGTGTCTATTGTCTGTCTCTACTGATTGCAAGAGAGACAAAACTCGATAGGGTAGAGCTAGTCTGGCTTACCTTTCCTATGGTTCATCTGAATTTCAGAATCTATGAATACCCATTGCTGAACTACCTTCTCTCTAGAGTGGGTTAAAAGAACAAATTGAAGTTTTTGTGAGAATGATAAAAGCATTTTCTTCAAATATCAAGGTACATTTATAAGCCAAGTAAATAGAAATACATTTTTATAATGTAGGTATCCTTGAAATAAATCTTTTTTTATTAGACATATGCACCAAAGCTCATACTTCTGGATATCTCAGACATAAACTGCATTCAAGATGTAGCTAAGGAAATCCTGAATTGCTATGGATGTGTGGATATCCTGATCAACAATGCAAGTATGAAAGTGAAAGGAGCAGTCCAGAGCATTTCATTGGAACTTGATAAAAAGATAATGGATGCCAACTATTTTGGACCTATCACTTTAACCAAAGGTATTTTAATTTTTTTTCCCGTTTTGGTGTTGCCACTTATAGCTTGAGATCCAAGTTATTAGCATTACACTCTTTCATTTGCATTTATTTTTGCCTACACTATAATCAAAAGCAATTCTGTGAAAATCAATGGACTGAATTTGAGGTGAAGATGATAAAAATCAGAGTGCTGAGTTTTGGAAATAGATTGGTTAAGAAATATATAAACAGGTATTTGAAAGAGACATATTTCTAAATGTCTGCTTATTGTATTTTGCATATGGTGACTCCTTTATTTACGTGCCTTTGTTACATAGACAATTGTTTTCAACAATGTTGAAATGTGACAATACTGCACCCAAATCTACATGTAGAATCCAAATGAACCCTAGCAGACATTCAAATTCCACCTACTGGGGTCTTGTGATACTTTTGATTGCAGTATTGAGACAACCTTCATTGTGCTATCTATACTTCAGCTGTCACTTCTTTTCACTATATACATTGAACTCTTTTACTTATGTGGCTAATTCTTTTATTTCTTATTTTTCAGCCATTCTTCCCAACATGATCTCAAGAAGAACTGGCCAAATTGTTCTAGTTAATAGTATCCAAGGAAAAATAGGAATGCCATTTCGTGCAGCTTGTAAGTTACACAGAGCAAAAATTTACATTCTAATGTGTAAGTTGTGATTATTCCATGACACTAATAAGAGGTTATTAAAAGTGCTAATTCAGTAAACAATTAGTACAATATTTGGCTGAAAAACTTTCAAAGAAATGGAACTCAAGAAGAAGTAATTAAAATACTATCTAATACTAGTATAACTACTGCCTAAGGTACTTGAGGACAAAAGGACATAAAATGTGATATCAAGGTTTTTTTATGATCTTGGGAGACATTCAGGAAACAGCACACTTGTAGTTCTAATATCTGTACCATACATATTAGTAGAAAGCATAATGAATAGTGAAGTAGCATATAATTATAAGATGCTGGTAGATACTAGCAACTGCTTTCTAAAGGCATACTCATGCACTTAATGGATTTATGTGTGGAAGTTTAAAAGGAAATGTAATAATTGTATTCTGCTTGGCTTTCCAGAAAATTTTCAAGAAGGTCTTTCATCCAAAGCTCTTAATGAAACGTAGGACTTAGCTGTCCTGAATTTTAATGAAAGTTCTTTACATTAATAAAATGCAAAGTTAGTCAACAGAAAATATGAGATAGATGTAAATAGACATTTTAAATTGTGACAGGGGGTCAGAGTGGATGAAAAACTCTGAATTAAAAGGTCTGCGAGATTTCAGGATTGTGACTTATAGTTCCATGAAAGCAAAATACAGGGACAGAAACTGCAAGGAAAGCAGTAGAGGGAAAAAAAAAATAAAATAAAAATGAAGCTGTCTTTATGTCTTTGTATAAATCTATACAGTGGCCATGTCTTGAATACTGTGTGCAATTCTCACACCCCACCCCCATCTCAAAAGAAGTGTAAGAGCTACAAAAAAGGTTCAGAAAAGAAATGACACATTGATTTGACATCTGGAATGGTTTCCACCTAGGAAACAGCCAATTGTCAAGATGCATCGTGTATGTATAGATCATGAGTAGCAGAAGTGCTAACATAGATAATTTCCAATCCTTTTACTGACATCTATGTTGCATGAAATGAAGCTGCCAGAAGAAGGAATTTCAAAACAAATGAATGGAGAAGCTTCTTTCCATTCCTGGAGCCCACCTGCCTCTTTTAGATTATATTATCCACAGGTTGATTTTCACTGTAAATTGAGTCAATTAGAAGGTGATTGAGTGCTTTGCAGGTCTGCTGCACCTAAAACATAGTTCTGGTTTTTGGTCAAGTTTCACAAACTGCCATCCTTCTTTAATACCATTCTCAATTAAAAAAATAAAACCAAAACCAAAAAAACCCCAAAACACTAAGAGCAGTTTAAAAAAATCTTGACATTCAGTTACTTTAAAATTAACTTTAATATTAAAAGCATCTTGGATTGCTGTTGCAGGGCAAAGGCCTAGTTAGTTTACAAACCGCTAGTACTCCTGCATTCCAGACATGAACATGTATTTTACTGTATTTTACTGATGTGTCTCAAAGATGGCATGGAGACTCATGTCAGGGACAGCTGTCCATCCACTAAAGACATTTTTAAACTGTAGAGGTAATAGATGTATTATTCCTTACCCCAGGACTTAATATTTCTGATTGTAAAATCCAGATACATGCTCTTTCACATGTATAGGGAGACTGACTGCATACCTCATGCATAATTGTCCTGTATAAATAAATTTATTTTGTTTGTTTTAAATGCGTCATATGATAATTTCACTGGGTGAAATAATTCACTGTTCTTTTGCCTGTTCCATACTGAGTTTTCTAAACATTCATGTTTTATGGAGCTCTATCATACATCTATATCCATGCATTCATACATCCAAACATGCATACACGGAGTTTTTTCTTTCTTTCTTTCAGATGCTGCTTCTAAACATGCTGCTGTAGGCTTTTTTGATTGTCTTAGAGCTGAGATGGAAGAATTTGATATTTCTGTCAGCACTGTGAATCCAACTTTCATCTGTTCATACCATCACCAACCGGCACCTGGAAACTGGGAGGCATCTATTTGGAAATGTAAGGTTTGATGCATCAAGAGAGACAGTAGATGAGACACATATAGCAGTATAGAGGCTTTTCCCAGTGAGAAGGAAGGAAAAGGATGGAAATGAGAGAAAGAATGAAAGAATGAAGAGGTTAGAGGAGTAAAAGATAGATTGGAGAGATCAGATGAGCTTGGTGAAAAGAGAAGAAACATGGAAAAAGACACCATTATGTGAGAAAATAAATACACCGGGGAATGGGGAATAGGGAATGGAGGTAGAGCAGAGCATGAAAGGTCCCAAGGGAGAGTTCCACTGCACTCCAGTTGCTCCTTCTCCTAGAGACTGTGAGGATTTTACTTCAAAACTGTAAAAAGCTCTTAGGGACATACTGTTTAGGAGAAGGGAAAGGGTAAGGGATTGAAAGTGTGTAGGAACTTAACTAATTTGACTGATACAGTAGCTGTGTATTTTTTCACCATCCTTCCCTCAAATGTGTCTGGTTGTCTATCTGGCTGTCTGTGTGTAGCTCTCACTCCTCTCTGTTTCATTTACAGTCTTTTTCAGAAAGGTGTCATATGGTGTGCACCCAGTGGAGGTGGCAGAGGAAGTCTTGCGCACAGTGAGCAGTAAGAAGCAGGAAGTACTTATGGCCAACCCTATCCCCAGAGCAGCAGTTTACATTCGCACCTTCTTCCCGGAGCTGTTTTTTGCTATTGTTGCCTCGGGGATTAGGGAAAAGCTGAAGACAGAAGAGGAAAACTGATTTTGTATGGTTCTTTTCCCTGCTTTTGGCCTGAAAAAAAGTTTGTTTCAAATGTCAATGACTTTGCTTCTCACTACGGGAAGAATAGAGCAGGAGGCTTCATTAAACATGAACCAGCCAGTGTCTCACTTAGTGTTTTGTTACCTTTGACATACATTTGTCTGTAGGACTTTGACTCTTCTGGATTTAGTGAGTATGAAAATATGTCAATGTTTGCATTACAACAGTATGGAAAAAAACCTCTACTAGGAACTCTGTCACTGTTACATGAAAATGATTCCCAATCTAAATAAGTAGATCAAAGTTTGGGGACTTGCAGCAATTTATCAGAATAATCTGACAGTGCTAGGACTGATGGGAATTTACAGGAATAAAGGGATGGGGAAGTAGGGAGATGTGGGAAACAGAGGAGTAAAAATGGGGTTAGAGCCTGGATCACAGTGTTCCTCAGTTTTATTTTTTGGAAGTACTTCAGGATATCATAGAATCATAGAATGGTTAGAGGGCCTTAAAGATCATCTAGTTCCAACCAGGGCAGGGACAACTCCCACTAGATGGCACAAGGTCCCATCCAACCTGGCCTTGAACCCCTCCAGGGATGGGGCAGTCACAGCTTCTCTGGGCAACCGGGGCCAGTGTCTCACCGCCCTCATAGTGAAAAATTTCTTCTTAATAAATCTACCCTCTTAATAAATCTACCCTCTTCCAGTTTGAAGCCATGGCCCCTTGTCCTATTACTATGTTCCCTTGTAAAAAGTTCCTCTCCAGCTTTCCTGTAGGCACCCTTCAGATGCTGAAAAGCCACAATAAGATCTCTCTGGAGCCTTCTCTTCTCTGGGCTGAAGAACCTAAACTCTTTCAGTCTGACTTCATAGGAGAGGTGCTCCAGCCCTTTGATCATCATTGTGTCCTCCTTTGGACCTGCTCCAACATATCCATGTCCTTTTTATGTTGGGACAAAGATACGTTGGGATATGTCTGGATTCGCAGTCAAGCATACAGATGCTTCCTGTGTTTTTCACTTCACAGAATCACGGAATTGTCAAAGTTGGAAGGTACCTCTAGAAATCATCTGGTCTAACTCCCCTGCTAAAGCAGAAACGCCTAGAGCACATTACTCAGGACTGCATCAAGGTGGGTCTTGAAGATCTCCAGAGAAGGGGACTCCACAACCTCCCTGGGCAGCCTGTTCCAGTGCTCCGTCACCCTCACCGTAAAGAAGTTTTTTCTCATATTTGAATAGAACTTCCCATGTTCCAGCTTGAGCCCGTTGCCCCTTGTCTTATCGCTGGAAACCACTGAAAAGAGTCCGGCTCCAACATCCTTCAACTCACCCTTTAGATACTTATAAACGTAAATAAGGTCTCCCCTCAGTCTTCGCTTGTCCAGGCTAAAGAGTCCCAGCTCCTTGAGCCTTTCCTCATAAGGGAGGTGCTCCAATCCCTTAATCATCTTTGTTGCCCTACGCTGGACTCTCTCCAGTAGTTCCCTGTCCCTCTTGAGCCAGGGGGCGCAGAACTGGACACAGTATTCCAGTTGTGGCCTCACCAATGCAGAGTAGAGAGGGAGAATGACCTCCCTCGACTTCTTTTCTTCTTTTGCATGTCTTATGCAAATTCTTGGGTTTGAGATGTTTTTCTGACTGGTACTAGCCATTGAGTTCCCTTGATCACTCTGCTACATGTGGTAATTAACTATCATGTTCAACACGACCTCGGCCATTACTCATGTCAATTGTATAAATTCCACATATTCCCAAAATTCTCTCACTTCTAGTCATTCTAGCTTTCTCTTTCCTATCACATTTTCCCAGTTCATGCTGAGGACTCACCCGTTTTTATCTCATCCTGTGAGTTGAACCAGAATCATAGAATCATAGAATTGTTTGGGTTGGAATGGACCTTAAATATCATCTAGTTCCAACGCCCCTGCCCTGGGGAGGGACACCTCTCACTAGACTAGGTTGCCCAAAGCCCTATCCAGCCTGGCCTTGAACACCTCCAGGGATGGGGCATCCACGACCTCCCTGGGCAACCTGTTCCAGTGCCTCACCACCCTCACAGTAAAGAATTTCTTTCTCGTATCTAATCTAAATCTCCCCTTTTCCAGTTTAAAACCATTTCCCCTTGTCCTATCACTACACTTCCTGACAAAGAGTCCCTGTCCGGCTCTCTTGTAGGCTCCCTTCAGATATTGAAAGGCCGCTATAAGGTCTCCCTGGAGCCTTCTTTTCTCCAGGCTGAACCCAGCTCTCAGCCTGTCCTCATAGGAGAGGTGCTCCATCCCTCTGATCATCTTCGTGGCCCTCTGCTGGACCTGTTCCAGCACATCCATGTCCTTCTGTGTTGAGGACTCCAAAACTGGACACAGTACTCCAGGTGGGGTCTCACGAGTGCAGAGTAGAGGGACAGAATCACCTCCCGGGACCTGCTGGCCACACTTCTCTTGATGCAGCCCAGGATGCGGTTGGCTTTCTGGGCTACCAGTGCACGCTGCCAGCTCATGTTGAGCTTCTCATCCACCAACACCCCCAAGTCCTTCTCCTCAGGTCTGCTCTCTAGTCATTCTCTGCCCAACCTGTATTTGTGCCTGGGGTTGCCAGTCTCAGGTGCAGGACCCTTCACTTGGCTTGGTTAAACTTCATGCAATTTGCACGAGCCTACCTCTTAAGCCTGTCCAGGTCCCTCTGGATGGCATCCCTTCCCTCCAGCATGTCGACCTCACCACCGAGTTTGGTGTCATTGGCAAACTTGCTGAGGGTGAACTCTATCCCACTGTCCATGTCTCCAACAAAGAGGTTGAACAGCACTGGTCCCAGTACGGACCCCTGAGGAACACCACTTGTCACTGGCTGCCAATTGGACATTGAGCCATTGATCACAACCCTTTGGGTGCGGCCATCTAGCCAGCTCCTTATCCACTGAGTGGTCCATCCATCGATTCCATTAGTTTCTAATTTTGAGACCAGAGTATATATAAAGTTAAGACCAGAATATATATAAAATTATGCAAGGGTGTCCTGAGTCTTCAGTTTTACATCTAAAAGCTTAAATTCTGTCTCCCAAGCCCTTCTCTGGCCTTTCTTGTGACATCAGCACTCATAGAGATCATGACCACCTGCTTTTTGCAAACAGCATCAAAATGCCCTTGTTTGCAGAATACTTACAAAGGACATACCTACTCAGAAAACATGCAACCAAACTGCTCTTACTGCTATAAGAAATCCCATTACTATGCAACTTTCAACACCAGCCGCACTTATCTTCCTCTTTCTATCAGTAAGAGTCATGGAAAGAATTCTCAGTGCAAGGAAACACATGGTTATCATCTTGCATGGGCATTAACTTTTTCTTGTATCTCCAATTCAATTGCTCTGTCTTCAAGAGCCATATGTGCATCTACCTTGCTCAGGGAAGTAGTTCACAACTAGTGAGAAGTACTTGGTTCCTGCATTACATGCTGGAGCTCCATCTATTTTCTGTTGTAGCACTGGGCTTTTATTGCTGTTTGAATGGTTTTACCTTAACTGTGAAACCAAGCATCCACTTTGTCCACAATTTTCTTGCTCCTTACCAGAACTCTACTCCCTCAAACAAATGGACTTTTGCTGTGGTCTCAGTTATATTTATGTCTGTACCTCAGCAAAAGCCAAGTCCTTCACAGTTCCACAAAAACAAGATATGGAATAACTGGGTGATTTCATCAGAAAAGAGTCAGAGAATCATAGAACATCACAGCTAAACATGAATCAACATTGTCTTGCTTTATTGTAAAAACAAATGGATTGCACATTAAAATAAGCTGAATAATCCTTGTGCTCCATTTTGCAGTTTGTAGATATCTGCAGAAATTCTTCATTGATTTTGAATATATTACTTTTTAAATGTAGAACAGTTCAAGAAACCACAGTGAAAAGCAGTGAGAGTGAAAAAGGTAAAGCAAGACCTGTGATCTCTTAAGAATTTTTTAAAGAACAGTTGTATTTTAATCTAGAAATAGAAAAAAAAGATAAATCTAAACAATTTTCAAGTACTTAAAATGTGCTGCCGAGAGGATAGAACTAAACTGCTCTCCATTTCTGCTGTAGTAGGACAATGTGCTAAAATTACTGCAAAGGAGATTTACAGGGAAAGAATTTTCTGCTAAGAATAGTTAAGCACAAAGGATAGATTGCCACAGGAATTTTAGAACGCCTGTCTTTGGAAGCTTTAAAGAAGGGATTAATGAAACATCTGTAAAAAAGCAATGTAGCTTTAGTTTATCCTGCCCAGAAGAAAAGAAGGATTAGGTGACCTTTTAAATGGGTCACACTTTCTATTATTCTGTGGATTTTTCTCATATTGAGAATAAGATTTCTCTGCTGGTATGTATGAAGTAATACATTTTCTTCCAGGGAAAGCTATTATTAAATCTGAAGTTTTCTATTTCATTTGTACATCTTTGCCTCACTGTCTAAATACTTGTAGATATATGTTGCATATAAAAAATATTATGATAATAAAAGAAATATTAGGAGATGAGTTCATTAAGAGATGTTTTCTGTGAGCCATATTTTAATTTATGTAGATTCCTTACCAATACTAACTTCTATATGTGAGGACAAAACTAGGCCTGCAGATTTAGTTGTGGAAGTCATAGGAAAAAGATACTCAACTACAGCTCCTTTAATTTTTTTAAGCTTCTCACATGCCTAAAGGGCACATGCATTTCTTTTAATGTGAGCCGCAGTTGCACTGTTAAATTTACATTTTTTGTGCTGAAGTCAACTATTTCTTGGTGTTGGCCAAGAAAATTGGCATTGCTGGATGAAAGTGCCCTTGAACTAAGGAAGAATATAAAAGAATACTAAGACTGGGAAGTCACAGAATCATAGAATCATCTAGTTTGGAAGGGACCTTTAAGATCATCTAGTCCAACCATCAACCTAACTCTGATTAAAAAAAAAAAAAGAAAACTATACAACTCCCTCCCCTCCCCCTTTCCCGCCCAACACACACATTACTAAACTATGTCTCTAAGCACTATGTCAATCCGTCTTTTGAAAACCTCCAGGGATAGTGCCTCAAACCCTTCCCTGGGCATCCCCTTCCAATGCTTAATAACCCTTTCAGTGTAAATATTTTTCCTAATATCCGATCTGAACCTCCCCTGGCGCAGCTTGAGGCCATTTTCTCTTGTCCCAATGCCTGTGACTTGGGAGAAGAGACCAATCCCCGCTTCTCTAAACCTCCTTTCAGGTAGATATAGAGAGCAATAAGGTCTCCCCTCATCCTCCTTTTCTGTAAGCTAAACAATCCCAGCTCTCTCAGTCTTTCCTCATAAGACTTACTCTCCAGACCCTTCACGAGCTTCGTTGCCCTTCTCTGTACCCACTCCAGCACCTCAATGTCTTTTTTGTAGTGCCAAGTACAGGGGGATGATCATCTCCTGAGTGTTACTCACCACACTGTTCCTGACACAGGCCAGGATGCTGTTGGCCTTCTTGGCCACCTTGGGCACACTGCTGGCTCCTGTTCAGCCGACAGTCAACCAACACCCCCTAGGTCCCTCTCTACCAGGCATCTCTCCAGCCACTCTGCCCCCAGCCTGTAGCGCTGCATGGGGTTGGTGTGACCCAAGGGCAGGACTGAGCACTTGGCTTTGTTGAACCTCATCCCGTTGGCCTCAGCCCATCGATCCAACCTGTCCAGATCCCTCTGCAAAGCCTTTCTTAGAAAGTCTTAGAAGTGAGGAGAGTCTTGTCTAATTTTAGATGTCTTTCCTAGATATAGCCTACCAAAGCTAACCTTCCAGATCCTCTGCTTAAGCAGTGGAAAGAAACAAGGGCCTGTAACCTGTGATTTATCTAACACGGCTTAGGACAGCATGAATTGCATCCTAGAAGAGCCTGTTTCTCTCATTAACTTTCACTGGACTCTAAGCTACCAGCACAATTGTAGAGCTGTGTATGTGTGCCACAGGCATCTGAAGTTTACTGACATGCTACTTTCATCAAGATTAATTGGGTCAAATGAACTGGAATAAAAATGCCACAGTATTTGATGAGCTTCCTTTTTTTTTTCCCCCTTTGTTTTTCCCCCTGCTTTAAAATAATGTAGTTTTCCAGGAGTTAACCCAGAATCAAGTCTGTAGACTCACAGTCTACAAAGTGGGAGTCAGAAATTAAAATAAGGGCCAGAATGTGAAATCACGGGTTTCAAATAGGGATAAGAAGTCTTGCATTTCATCAGAAGAATTGGTTTATACAGCAGAAGACATACACCTTCTTGAATGGCTAGCATATGAGAAAACCAGACCATCTGAGACTGGTGTTGATCAGGATGGGGGTCCTATTGCACAATTATTCAAAAGCTCTTGTCTGCAATACAGCACTTTGTATAAGTGCAGACATGTGTGAGAAATGATCCTGAAGAAAGAGCATATGGTAGAGACTACCAGTCTGTGTTTATAAACTGCAGGCTAAGAAAAATAATTGCTTAAATTAGATCTTTACAAGATCTTACAGGCACTGACCAAGTATGTTCCCGGATGAAGAGGAAATTAATGAGCGACACCCAGGAACAACATGAGATGGGTAAAAATCTATTGTAAAGAGACCACACATATTATAAAGGAAGAGAAGCAGAATGTCAGATGGAATCAGAAATAATTTCTTTGTCAGTGAAGATGTTAGAAACATCTCTATCACAAATAAATATGTGAAACAAGTGGAAATAGTCAAGATTTTGTGTTCTGGTTAAGGGATAGAGACTTCTACTAGGGTGGATACCAAACTCTCTAGTAACTGCTTTTTTCATCTGCAGAACTGAAGGTAGCAGTTTCAGAACACTGGGTATATTATCATGAATAAAGACAGACTTTTCTAAAGATGAAAGGGGAATTCTTACTGCTGTCTTCAGCTACCTAGTGGGACGGTGTAGAGAAGATGGAGCCAGATTCTTCCCAGTTGTACATAGTGGAAGAATAAAAGGTAATGGGCATAAATCAGAACACATGAAATTCTGATTGGATATTAAGAACTTTTTTTTCCCACAGTTACAGTAATCAAGTGTTGGGACAGTTTGCCAGTGAGGTCAGGAATTCTCACTTCTTGAATATATTCAAAACTCAACTTCTTAAGACTCTAAATAACATCATCTACTTGGTCTGGCTTTGAGAGGGAAGGTTAGACAAAAACCTCCAGAGCAACCTTCTAACTTAAATGATTCTATAATTCTATGTGAGTCTACAGGTATAGGTGAGTCTTGCAGTCAGTCTCCAGCCAAGATAATTTAGATATTCCCCCAGCTGGAGAGTGTAATTTTGTCAATTTTCCCACTCGATGGGAAAATGTAGATAAATACCAAATGCTAAAAATGCTGAAAATTAATGAAACGGCAGACTAAAACATACAATTAAGCTCTGCTTTCATTTTCAATACCAGGAGATTATTTTGTGTATGAATACCTGACTGACATCTTTTAGTGAGTCCCACAGTGCTCTATGCAGTAAGGTGTCAGCTGGCAGGACACAGTCTACCCCAGTCACTATTCAGAAATGCCACTTTACATTGTTTCTTTCTTTGTCTGTTTGTAAGGTGTTCATGAGTGTTTAGAAGTTAAGGATATGTTAAATGCTAAATTAGTAAGGAGAATACTATAGCAATTGCTCTTTCTAAAGCTCATGTGAATGAAGTAATGGTGCACAATAACCATAAATTAATCAATTATAAAGCTAGTGGACTGCATATAACATCTTATCTTCACAGGATATGAAAAGCATGAAGAAATTATGATGTTAATTTTGAATTGTACACAGTCATATACAAACAGTTGATTGTAGGAAAATATAGGATGATGAAAAGGAATTCCTGCTATTAGGCAGAGGAGAAAAACTTGAACCTTGAAAATAGAGGTTCATTTAGTATTTTAAGTATACGGAAAGAAAGTATACAGAAGAAATAAAGATAATAAAATAAAGCAAGGAAAAGAAAAACAATCAACCAAACAAACGAAAAAAAAAAAAGAAAAAGGTTCCAGATGTTTCAGAATAAAAATTTTGGAGAAGCAGCAGGGAAAGGATTGTAGACTAGGTCAAGACCTCAGGAGGTCTTTGGTCCACCCTCTTACTATTTATGAGGTAAGACTAGGTTGTTCGGGTCTTTACCTAGTCAGGTCTTGAAAATCTCCACATAGGAAGACTGCGCAGCCTCTTCTGGGCAGCCTGTTTCACTGCTTGACAGTCCTCATGTTGACAAAGTTTATTGTAATATCCAGTGCAAGTCTCTCTTATCTGAACCTGTGCCCAGTGCCTCTTATTTTTCTGCCTTGCACAAGTGTGAAAAGCCTGGCTCCATGCAATAATTAACCTTCCTGTAGAATCTGGAAGACTACTAGATGTAGATATTGAAAGGCTTCAGGTCCCTCTGAAGTCTCCTCTGCAGGCAGAAAAAGCCTCAGCCACTTCTCACATCACATGTGCTCCAGCCCCTTCACCATCTTAGTGGCCATCTGCTGAATTTAGCCCACTTTGTTCCTGTGTTTTCTGTGTTGTGAAGCCTCAAACTGGACACAGTATATGTCATCTAATGCATGCTAAGCAGCAAGGAATAATCACTTCCCCGGATCTACTGGGTGTGTTCCTCTTAATACAGCTCAAGATGTTGTTGGCTTTCTTTCAGTCAGGCACATCTTCAGCTTGCTGTGGTCTGAGTTCAAGAAGATCCCCAGGTCCTTCTCCACAGAGTTAATATTCAGCAATCACGGCAACCCAATTGTACAACCATATCTGTTATTCCAATTACATTGCAGACCACCAACTGCAATTGGAGACCTAGTTCCTCCCACTTGTTTCCCAGGCTGTTTGCATTTCTGTACACACACTTTAGGTGGGTTTCTCTTGACCCTGTTTTATCATCCCTGAGGTGTCATTTTTTCATTGCACCTTTTGCTTTCCATCACTGTTTACTTCTATCTCATGACATGACAAAATTCTCCCTCCTCCATTATTCCTAGTTTAAAGTATTTCTCAACAAGTTGGCCAGCCTGATTACAAAGATGCTTTTGTGCAGCTTTGCCAAGTAGATCCTGTTTCTTCTCCTGAGTTCCTCATCCTCTGACAGACCTACGATTGTCAAAGCCATGTGAACAGGATAGACTGTGCACAATCAAGTGTTGACCCACAAGACCCATGCCCTACTCCCAAGTCTTGTCCTTGCAGGATCAATGAGAACACCATCTGGACCCTCAAGTCTTACACCTTCAACCCCCAGTGTCATATAGTCACCCTTGACATGCTCAGGGTCTCCCAGATAGTATCACTGGAGTCCACATGGATAATCAGCATGGAATCATAGTCTGAGGGCTGGACATGCTTCAGCAGTCTCCCTGAAACACCTCAGATCTAAGCCCACAACAGCAAACATCCCCTGGATAGCATGTCAGGTCACCAGATAGTGGACTCCAGCCCCTGAAGGACATAGTCTCCCACTACTGTCACTTGCCATGTGGCAGTAGTTTGCCTGATTGATGCATGCTTCAGGCTCAGCTGGCTCTGAATGCTCCCCAGACAGAGCTTGCTGCCTCTTGCCTGTTGCCAGACACCAAAATTATTCCACAGTTGCAGATCTACCAGTGGAGAAAGAGTCGTTCTCCTCTTGCCAGAAGTCCCAACCTCCAGTGTTCCTGGTTCTAGGAGTCTCCAGTGAGCGCAGTTTCTGGCTGCTCTTTCTTCTGTGCATTATAGGGGTTCAGGCTATCATCTTTGCAGTGCCTCTGTGAAGATCTTGTCAATCTCTTTTTCATTATCCCTTGTGCTATGCAACCTTCTCACCTCCTACCACAGCTCCTTAACTACAATAGAGTTTCTCAGTCACAGCACACCTTCCACAGGCAAGGATGCTGCCTTCTCCTGCTCCAGCTTGGAGATTTCCAGGCAATCCCAGTAGCCCCAGATCCAGAAAGCCGTATCCTTCCTTGGGAGCCCAGCATGGACCAAGACCTCTGCTGTGCGTCGTGATGGTTCCTCCAGTTGGTGGTAGGGCCAATGCTGGCTGACGGGTCACCACTGTTACCCACCACCTCACTTCTGATGAGACTGGCTTACGTGTTGATTTGTTATTTTACCTTATTGTCTCTCAATTTTCCTCTCTTGCCACTATTGGCCCATGATTTCCTTCAGAGCTAATTGTTTTTAATTGTGCTAATCTATTATCAGCTCCACCTTATCACTAGCCATAAACTGACAGATCCTGCTGGCTTAACAAGTTCAGCCTATATTTATGTTAGGATTGTTTTGCCTGAAAAATTTATAGTGATTTTTCTAAAGCCCACAGCTTCTCGGTATACTGTGTAAGGCCTCTGCCAGCCAGTGTTCACAAGTATATTTCCTAGTGGGCTCATTAGCAGGAGGATTCATACAAGAATGAAGAGAAACTGGTGTCCAACAGAGTAGGCACACATTTCTCAGTTCCATGGGGAAGCTCCACATTGAACCTCAGAGGGGAGCAGCTGCGTACTCCTGATCTATGAAGACCATTTTCTATTATTTTCCCATCTTTAACATGATTCTAGATTATTCTTCATGTATAATAATCACAAATCAAATTTTGATTCTTTATGTTGTCAGAATGATACCTACAGAATTTCGTACATGAGTTGTATGCTGTCTACAACCACATATCTTCCAGATTTCTGTTTGCCTTCCTAGCCATTTTAAATGAGCAGTATTTACACTGAAAGCGTCTTCCCTCTATTAGCCTTTCTTTCACAAGAAATCCTACCACTAGTCATATGGTTGAACTCTTGAAGCACAAACTGTAATACACACATTTATCCTCAGAGATTGTACCTTTACTAGAAAACAAATCATTCAAGCCATGCACCACATGTGGGCTGCCTTATTTGCTGCTCTGCTCTTTTTGGGTTTTTGGTTTTGGGATGGGATTTTTTACAGTCTTTTCAATAAAGAATTAGGGTGGAAATCCATAATACTATGAAATTCTAACTCACATACTTTATACTAGCATTACAGACTGCTTAAAAATCAGAGCAGTGGAGGACCTGTGTCACTGTCTTTTTCTGAACTGAGACACCCGAATCTACTTTTCCAATACTAACACCTCCTTAAAACATCCATGAAAATATCATTTCTTTATTAAGAAAATTAACTAACGCTACACAAGTACACATTTTTATTAATTAATACTATTCCATTCTGATCTAGTATTATGATTTACAGGATGCCTTTAGATATGGTTCAAATTTACAGAACTGAAATAGTTGCCAGGTGATGCAAGCCTTTTATTGGGTGTGCAGGGTCCTCTGTACAGTTGTGAAAAGAGTTCACATACACATTGCAAGCTTTCTCTGGAGCTGTATGATCAGGAAACTTGTATTTAATCTTTAAGTTTCTTTCCAGCATTTTTCTTTTGTGCTTGAATTCCAAAATAGTTTTTGTATATTTGTTAATAGTGGTGACAGCTGCAGCCATACAACACGCGAAGGAAGCCCATGCGAGGCTATAAACAAAAAGGTTTATCAGAAATTAGCAGAACATTTTCATATTCACATCCTTCAATTTTATTTTTGAAAATAATGCACACATGTGATTGGATTGGTGTATATTAGGGAGAAAGGAGCATGATGGGGGAGGAATAGATTCTTGGTTAATGACTATCCACATACCTGACTTATGTAGTTGATCTCTACATATTGGTTATAATATTCACATTTAGCATTCCTGCTTAATGAATAAGCTTAATATCAGAAAGAGGAACTATAAAAAATGAAGATGCATAAAAAATTAAAAGGTGCATTTTTTGAGACTACAGATCTCACAGGTGACATTGAGAAAAATGTGTGCCAGTAATCCAAAAGGATTAAAAATAAAAGGGTTAAACAGCTGACTAAAGCAGGCTTAGAATACCGAAATGCATTCCTGAGAAAACACAGGTCATGACAAAACAGAGAGAAAAGAATATGAACTCTGAAATGTTGAAAGTATAACCGCAAGACAGAACTAAAAAATGATGTTGTGGTGCAATTTGCTAAAAATGTGTGAAACATCCAGACTACTTGAGTGGGAATGGATGCTGGAAGTGTATAAGTAGCATGTAAAAATATGGCCACAATGTAATGAATTGAAGTTCACAATGGAGGAAGTTACTCATCAGAGCTTTTCTTAATGTGACAAGGTCATGGTTATCTAACGAAACAGGTACTTTGGTGGAGAAATCTGTTTAAGAAACTCCTGCTTATCTCTCCTCTCCCTCAGAGCTGTTTGTTCCCTTGTCTTTGCTGCAGTTCAACAAACTCATTTAGGTTTTTAAATAGCTCCTTTTTTTTTATTTTTTTTCCTCATTATTTTTGGCCAGGATCGGTTTCCAGGGTGATCAGAAAAGCAGATGTATTGAAAGAATTTGAGGGTGGTGGAGTATGGCACGTATATATGAAGGGCTCCTAGAAGCAGCGAGGAGCAGCTTAAACTATCTTTGCTCCTAAAGTCAGTCGAACTACACCCTGACTAACTCTGAAATGTGGGGAGCCACAGAGGAGCTTTTAGAACAAAGAGATAGCAAGAATAGGGGAAAATCAACAGAAGGAGACAGATTCACCTCCCCATGAGAATGGAGCAGGAATGGGACAGCAGGCCTACCTATGGTGGTATGTAACCCATGGATTAAGCCAACCATGGTAGAGAAGGAGTGATAGGTCTGCAGTAGTCCTGATTCACAAAGAAGACAATTTTGGCTGAATAACTGAAGCACAGTAGCATCAGTAGACGAATTGATAGAACTAATATTATGAAGCACAGCTTTTGTTTAGGGTTCTTTTCCTAATCCATCTGTTGAACACTTTGAAGGACTCAATGACATAAGACAAACCGATTTCAAGAAAATTTCTATAAAAGCCTCTTAGCAAGAACTGAAAGAAATTAATCTCTTATGAGCAGATTCTCTTGTAGACCAATACTATATTAAACGAGAAAAAAAAAAAAAGGACAGAAATTGACAGAAATTTTGCTTTTCCATGCAAAATTTGGAAAAAATGGGCAGTTTCCCACCTGACTAGGGAGAACAGATGAAGTTCAGCCCCTACCCTCTGTTATTCAGCCCCCACCCTCTGGCATCAAAATTAAAAATAGATATTAAGCTTTAGCAGACAACCAGGAGCAAGGAGCAAAGTCTGCCAGGTGGACCTGCACTGGCAGCACAAAGTACACATATAAAAAAACCAAGGATGAGTGCTAGTAGAGGATGACTACCTGTTAAAGGGCACTGAGGCACCCATCTACTGCCATAACAGGGAGTCATGTGAGGTATGCTGCCTCCCGGGAGCTAAGGTTCAAGATGTTGCTGACATGGTGCCACAGCTTGCCAAGAGCACAGTCTCTTACCCACTGTTACTCTTTCACGTGGGCATGAATGCGACTGCAAGCCAGAACCTGGTCACAATTAAGGAAGGCTATAAAGCTCTGGGAGTACAAGTGAAAAAAACTGGTGCCCAAGTTATCTTCTCCTCCATTTTACCAGCCAGAGGAAAGGGAGCAGCCAGAAAAGGGCTGATAATGCATACCAACTCCTGGGTATGTGGCTGGTGCTATCATGAGGGCTTTGGTTTTTATGACAATGGGACATTTTTTGATGATTATGGCCTGTTAGAGAGGGAGGGGATCCACCTGTCTAGAACGGGCAAGGGAATATTTAGCACCAGGCTGGCCAACTTGTTGAAGCAGGCTTTAAACTGAAGGACTTGAGGGGTGGGTTCCAGGGTGACAATGCTCAAGCAAACTGGGAAATAAGCCAGACTAACAACAGCAGTGACAAATATTCCTTAGCTGACTCCCAAGACAAGATCCAGAAGGCCAACCACCTCAAGGGTGTGGATGGCTGTGATAGAACTTCTTGCTCCTTCCAGGAAAACCCTCACTCTCAGCTGCCTCTCTGGAATGCCTGTACACCAATGCACAGCATGGGGAATAAACAGGAAGAAGTAGAGATCTGAGTGCTATCACTGGGCCATGCTCTCACTGCAGTTACAGAGACATGGTGGGATAGCTCACATGATTGGAATGCTGCCATGGATGGCTACATCCTTTTTAGGAAAGACAGGCCAGTGGGGCATGGTAGTAGAGATGCTCTCTATGTCACAGAGCAACTGGAATGTAGTGAGCTCTGCCTAGGGGAGGGTGAAGAATGTGTTGAGGGCTTATGGGTAAGAATTAAAGAGCAGGCTAATATGGGAGACACTGTTGTGGGTTTTTACCTCAGACCACTGGATCAGGACGAGGAAGTCAATGAGGCCTTCTACAGACAGCTGGATGACACAGGCCCTGGTTCTCACGGGGGACTTCAGCTACTCTGATATTTGCTGGACAGACAACACAGCCAGGCATGCACAGTCACAGAGATTTCTGCAGAGCACTGATGATAACTTTTTGACATAGGTGGTGGATGAACCAGTGAGGAGAGGTGTTCTGGTGGACCTTGTACTAACAAACAAAGAAGGTCTGGTTGGGGATGTGAAGGTTATAGAATCATAGAATGGTTAGAGTTGGAAAGGACCTTAAAGATCATCGAGTTTCAAGCCCCCTGCCATGGGCAGGGACACCTCCCACTAGACCAGGTTGCTCAAAGCCCCATCCAACCTGGTCTTGAAAACTTCCAGTGATGGGACATCCACAACTTCTCTGGGTGACCTGTTCTGGTGCCTCACAGCGAAAAATTTATTCCTAATATCTGACGTATAGCTCCTCTCTTTCAGTTTAAAACCGTTCCTCCTTGTCCTATGGCTCCACTCCCTGATCAAGGGTCCCCAGCTTTCATGGAGTCCCTTTAGGGAGTGGAAGGGGCTCTAAGTTCTCCCCAGAGCCTTCTCTTCTCCAGGCTGAACAACCCCAACTGTCTCAGCCTATTTTCATAGGAGAGGTGCTCCAGCACTCTGATCATCTTTGTGGTCCTCTTCTGGACTCATTCCAACAGGTCCATGTCCTTCATGTGCTGAGAAATCCAGAGCTGGACACAGTACTCCAGGTGGCACCTCATGAGAGTGGAATAGAGGGGCAGAATCATCTCCCTTGACCTGCTGAATATGCTTTTTTTGATGCAGCCCAGGATGCAGTTTGCTTTCTGGGCTGCCAGCGCACATTGCCAGTTCATGTCCAGCTTTTCATCCACCAGTACCCCCAAGTCCTTCTCCTCAGGGCTGCTCTCAATCTATTCTCTGCCCAACCTGTATTTGTGCATAGGATTGCCATGTCCCAGGTGCAGGACCTTGCACTTGGCCTTATTAAATTTCATGAGGTTTGCACAGGCTCACCTCTCAAGCCTGTCCAGATCCCTCTGGATAGCATCCCTTCCCTCCAGCGTGTCAACCATGCCACACAGCTTGGCATCATTGGCAAACTTGCTGAGCGTGCACTCAATTCCACTGTCCATGTCTCTGAAAAAGATGTTAAACAGTATTGGCTGCAGTACTGACCCCTGAGGAACACCACTATGCAATGGTCGCCACTTGTACTTTGAGCCATTGACCACAACCCTTTGAGTGCGGCCATCCAGCCAGTTCCCCATCCACCGAGTGGTCCATCCATCAAATCCATGCCTTTCCAATTTTAAGACCAGGATGTCATGTGAGACAGTGTAAAACTCTTTGCATAAGTCTAGGTAGATGATGTCCATTGCTCTCTCCTTATCTACCAATGCTGTAACACCATTATAGAAGGTCACCAAATTTGTCAAGGATGACTTGCCCTTGGTGAAGCCATATTGGCTGTCACCAATCACCTCTTTATTTCCCATGTGCCTTACCAGAGATTCCAGGAGGATCTGCTCCATGGTCTTGCCGGGCACGGAGGTGAGAATGACTGGCCTGTAGTTGCCTGAGTCTTCCTTTTTTCCCTTTTTGAAAATGGGGGTTATGTTTCCCCTTTTCAGTTAGTGGGAACTTCACCAGACTGCAATGACTTTTCAAGTGTAATGGAAAGCGGTTTAGCAATTTCATCCACCAGCTCCCTTAGGACCCATGGATGGATTTCATCAGGTCCCGTGGACTTATGCTTCAGGTTTGTTAGATGGTCTTAAACCTGGTCTTCTCCTACAGTGGGCGATTATTCATTCTTATAGCCCCTGTTTTTGCCTTCCACAACTTGGGTGGTATTCTTAGAACCCTTGTCAGTGAAGACCAAGGCAAAAAAGTCACCATTCAGTACCTCAGCCTTCTCCATATCCTGGGTGACCAGGTTTCCTGTTTCCTTCCAGAGAAGGACCACATCTTCCCTAGTCTTGCCTTTATCTCTGACGTATTTATAAAAGTTTTTCTTGTTTTCCTTGATGTCCCTGGCCAAATTTAATTCTATCTAGGTTTTAGCTTGCTTAATATGGTTCCTGGTTGGGGGTAACCTTGGCTGCAGTGACCATGAGATGGTGGAGTTCACAATCCTGTGTGGAAGAAGCAGGGCAAAAAGTAGAACTAAACCCCTAAACTTCAGGAGAACTGACTTTGGCCTCTTCAAACACATACTTCAAGGAATCCCATGGGCTAAGGCTCTAGAAGGAAGGGGGGTGCAAGAGAGCTGGCTAATATTTAAGCACTGCTTCCTCCAAGCTCAAGATCGCTGCATCCCTAGGAACAAGAAATCAGTCAAAGGATGCAGGAAACCTACATTGATGAACAAGAAACTTCTGGAAAAACTCAGATGGAAGAAGGTATTTTATAGAAAGTGGAAAAAAGGATTGGCCACTTGGGAGAGGTATAGGAGCACTGTCAGAGTATGCAGGGATACAATGAGGAAGGCTAAGGCCCACTTGGAATTAAACCTGGCAAGAGATATCAAAGACAGTAAGAAGGGCTTCTTCAAGTACATCAACAGTAAAAGGAAGACAAGGGAAAATGTGGACCCACTGCTGAATGAGGTGGGTGCCCTAGTCACGGAGGATGCAGAGAAGGCAGAGTTACTAAATGCCTTCTTTGTTTCAGTCTTTACTGCTAAGGCCGGCCCTCAAGAACCCCAGACCCTCCTCCTAGAGGTAGCAGAAAGAGCCTGGAATAAGGAAGACTGTCCCTCGATTGTGAAGCATCAGGTTAGAGATCATTTAAGAAAACTTGACACCCACAAATCCATGCACTCTGATGGGATGCACCCGCAAGTGCTGAGGGAACTGGCAGATGTTATTGCAAAGCTGCTCTCCATCATCTTTGAAAAGTCATGGAGAACAGGAGAGGTGCCTCAGGACTGGAGGAAAGCCAATGTCACTCCAGTCTTCAAAAAGGGCAAGAAGAAAGATCCAGGAAACTACAGGCTAGTCAACCTCACCTCCATCCCTGGAAAGGCTATGGAACAGATCATCCTGGATGTCATCTCTAAGCATGTAGAAGAAAAAAAAGTCATTGGGAGTGATCAGCATAGATTCACCAAGGGGAAGTCATGCTTGACCAATGTGATAACCTTTTACAATAGAATGTCTGGCTTGGTGGATGATGGAAGAGCAGTGGATCTTGTCTATCTTGACTACAGCAAGGCTTTTGACACTGTCTCCTGTAACATCCCAACAGTTAAGCTCAGGAAGTGTGGGTTGGATGGGTGAACAGTGAGGTGGAGTGAGAACTGGCTGAGTGGCAGAGGGTTGTGATCAGTGGTGCAGAGTCCAGTTGGAATTAGAAAAGGTAATTAGAAAAGGAGTGTCAGTTAAAATCATTGATGCTCCTTTTTTTGGCTTCTGTTCTCTTTCCCCTTGTAAAAGACAAATAGCTTCAGCATCCTTCCTCTCTTACCATCAGATGAGATTCTCACATGTAGTCAATGGAAGCAGCTAAGGGAGGCTGAAGATGGGGTTTAATACAACAGGGAGGTGCAAATGTAGGTTATCAGAAGAGACACAATATTATTATTATATATCAAAGGAGATAAGAGGAAAGAAACCAACGGAAACATCTGGGAGGAGGCAGTTGGGCACCTCTATGTATGGCGTGCTTTATTTTTAGATTAGTATCAAACAGGGCCATGTAGGTGCCATTTAGGCTGAGAAAAGTAAAGGAGGAAGTGAATCTTGATAGAAAGATAGAGCATACAATTGATTAGAAAAAAGGCACCACAGACCCTGTCCTCCTCAATGTCTTCCTGTATGCAGGTACTGATGGCTTGGAAAGTCTTGTGTTGGTAGAAGTATTTCTTTGGGCATTCAGTGGTACAGGCTGCACTGAGTCAGAGGACAGCCATGAAATCCTCAGTTCCTGAGTGTATACATGATGAAAGTCCAGGTGTTCAGGAGAATACTGGCTGTAGTGACAGTAGTGATGACATCGGTGATGCACATGACGATGGTGACAATAGTGGCATCAATAGAATTGTGTCAGTAACAGCAATAGTGAAAATGATTTGGGTGTTTTTCTTCTCCTCCCAGTGGGATGGAAAGGAGGGAACAGGCTCCTCAATACAAGTCTGTGGTTTTCTGTTTCCATTCACTTAGGAAGGGGGAAGTAACAAAGGAACACTCCTCTTTTCACTGTTCACTGTTCTTACTGATTTTAGAGTAAAACAGGCCTAACCACATTCATGAAAGAAATTGAAGCACCTTCCAGAAAAGACATCAGAGCCCCAAACCAGGGATACCAAATTAATATTGCAAGAACAAAAACATGAATGAATGGAAGCAGTGAGAGTCATAGAAGCTAAAAGTATCTAAGTCTAAAAAGAGGAAAGAAGGTGCTATTTGAGGATTCTGCACAGCTCCTATGATACCAATTGAGGGCATCCATTGCCCTTGGACAGTAGCAACTACTTAGGAACCTGATCATTGACCTGGGTGTTGGCTGGATGCATGGTATTGCACCTTCTCAGACCATTTTTTCCTGACAGAAGGGGGACCATCCTTTCCACTTCGAGCAAACTGGTGATATACAGGTGCTGCGCCACTTCATCTGCTGGACAAACAGGATAAGATACCTCATTTGTCATGATCTGGCTAATCTCCAATTTGGGAGTACTGACCAGGCCCATCGTTCAGTGCTCTAAAAGCACTAGAGAAACATCTCCATTTATACACATGCAGCAATAGCTTCAAACAAACTGCTGTTGCCTGGGAAACAGACTCCTGGAAAGATGCAGAGGAGTGTACAGTGACCTTCAAATGAGATCTGAGTTATTAGGAAGCTGAAAAGTAACAGCAAAAAAGACAAAAGAAAACCCTATTTCGCCACAACAATCCCTAGTGAGACTAGATCGTAAAAATTGCATGCAGCTATAAGCTCTTGTTCGATAATCACAGAATCACAGAATATTCATGGTTGGAAGGGACCTTTGCCATCATTGAGTCCAACCACAAAAAAAAAAACAAACCAAAAAACCCCAACCAACCAACCAACAACAAAAAAACCCAAAAAACAAAAAACCACAACCACACACACCTACACCACACCCACCCACAGACAGACAAAAACCAACAATCTTGGGCAGTAGACCATGCCCTGAAGTATCATGTCTACATGTTTCTTAAATACCTCCAGGGAAGGCAACTCCACCACCTCACTGAGCAGGCTGTTCCAGTGCCTGATCACCCTCTCAGTAAAGCAATTCTTCCTAATATCTAATCTAAACTTCCCCTGCCGCAACTTCAGACCATTTCCTCTGCTCCTGACGTTATTCCTTTGGGAGAAGAGGCCAACACCCACCTCTCTACAACCTCCTTTCAGGGAGTTGTAGAGGGCAATGAGGTCTCCCCTCAGCCTCCTCTTCTCCAAACTAAGCATGCCCAGTTCCCTCAGCCTCTCCTCGTATGACTTGTTCTCCAGACCCCTCCACCAGCTTGGTGGCTCTCCTCTGGACACGCTCCAGCAGCTCAATATCCTTCCTGTAGTGAGGGGCCCAGAACTGAACACAGTACTCAAGGTGAGGCCTCACCAGTGCCCAGTACAGAGGCACCATCACTGCCCTACTCCTGCTGGCCACGCTATTCCTCATACAAGCCAGGATGCCATTGGCCTTCTTGGCCAACCTGGACACACTACTGGCTCATGTTAAGCTGGCTGTCCACCAAAACTCCTAGGTCTTTTTCTGCTGGGCAACTTTCTATCCGCTCTTCCCCAAGCCTGTAGCATTGTCTGGGGTTGTTGTGACCGAAATGCAGGACCCGGCACTTGGTCTTATTGAACCTCATCCCATTGGCCATGGCCCATTGATCCAGTCTGTCCAGATCCCTCTGTATAGCCTTCCGACCCTCAAGCAGATCAACACTCCCACTTAGTTTGGTGTCATCTGCAAACTTACTGAGGGTGCACTCAATCCCCTTATCTAGATCATCAATAAAGATATTAAACAATATCTTTATTTAGCCCCAGAACCAAGCCCTGAGGGACACCATTGGGTGACCGGCCACAAAGATTTCACCCCATTAATCACAACTCTCTGGGCACGGCCATCCAGCCAGTTTTTTACCCAATGAAGAGTACACTTGTCTATTCCATGATTCTCCAGCTTCTCCAGGAGAACGTTGTGAGGGATGGTTTCAAAGGCCAGGTAGAAAACATCCACAGCCTTCCCCGCATCAAGAAGGCGGGTCATACGGTCATAGAAAGAGATCTAGTTGGTTAGGGAGGACCTCCCTTTCATAAACCCATACTGGCTGGCCCTGATCCCTTGCCTGCCCTGCACTTGCTGTGAGACCTCACTCAAGATGATCCTCTCCATGATGTTACCCAGTACCGAGATTAGGCTGACAGGCCTATAGTTTCCCAGATCCTCCTTCCAGCCCTTCTTGTAGATGGGCGTCACATTGGCCACCCTCCAGTCATCTGGTACCTCTCCTGTTGACCAGGATTGTTGATAGATAATGGAGAGAGGCTTGGTGAGCCCTCCTGCCAGTTCCCTAAGTACCCTTGGGTGAATCCCCTCTGGCCCCATAGACTTATGCGTGTCCAGGTGCATAAGCAAATCATTAACTACTTCCTCCTGGTTGTTCTGCTCTCCATCCTTATCTTCCAGCCCAGGAAGCTGAATGCCCTGGGGGTAGCTGGTCCGACTATTGATGACAGAGGCAAAGAAGGCATTAAGTATCTCAGTCTTCTCCTCGTCCTTGGTCGCAATGTTTCCCCCCGCATTCAGTAAGGGATGAAGATTTGCCCTGACTCTCTTTTTGTTGACATATTTATAAAAACTTTTTTGTTGTCCCTTATATTAATGGCCACGATGAGTTCCAGCTGGGCTTTTGCCTTCCTAATTTTTTCTCTGTATAACCTAACAAGGTCTCTGTACTCCTCCTGAGTTGCCTGTCCCTTCATTCAAAGGTGGTAAACCCTCCTTTTTTCCCTAAGACGCATCAAAAGCTCTTTGTTCAACCAGGCCAGCCATTTTCCGCGCCCTTTAATTTTGCACCTCATGGGGACTGCCTGCTCCTGGGCCTTTAGGATTTCCCTCTTGAAAAGTGTCAGGCTTCCCTGGACCCCTTTGCTCCACAGGATTATCTCCCAAGGGACTCTCCCATCTAGGGTTCTGAACAGGCTAAAGTCTGCCCTCCAGAAGTCCAAGGAGGAACCCCCTTCCTTACCTCACTAAGAATTGAAAGCTTGACCATTTCATGATCTCTAAGTCCAAGACAGCCTCCGACCTCCACATCTCCCACTAGCAGTACAATACATGTAGTAAGAGCAACAAGAATGAATGATAATGAGCTGTGATCTGGGCTGTCAGAGCATGTATGAAGGAGACAATCAGACTGAGCTCTTCCCTTCTGACCGAAAATACTGACTTTTGATTTAACCTAATGCAGCTATTCCTACTCTTTTTCTCATTCGCAGTTAGGGAAATAGCACTTTCCAACACCTGAACGTTCAAATGCTTCCTATTGATCAGATTTGTTGGATTTTTAAAGACACAGTTTTATAGTAAAAATTGCTTAAACAGCACTCTTTCTTAATAAATTGACTAGATCTCTTCAGAGGATATGTTGCAATTATTTACAGGGCCAAAATAATGTGCTTTTAACTAGGCCTGTCTTCAAAAATTTTAACTATCTTGTCTGAAATTCCAGATGCAACAACATGAAGCATATAACTGATAAGGAAAAATTCAGCCTAAATGGCTAAAGCTAGCAGTTTCAAACAACTTTAGCAAGGCCCTTATCTTTGGAGATGAGGGTATTAAAGAACCTCTGCTTTGTGCAGAGCAGCTGGAGGTCTCTGTCCTGTCCAAAGGATGGCAAATGAAAAACTCACAATCTTATAAATTCTGTGTGGTAATCTAAGTCAAACGAATTTGGAGAGAAACAGCTGGTTATTAAACTGCATCCCCAGCAGTGAAATAAGGTAGACCCATTACTTATAAATTAGGTATACATTCACTGAACATAGGGTGAAGTGACGGAAATGTAATGGAAGAACCACATATAAATGAATAGGTACCAATAGGACCAGCCATAATCCCATGTATGAGGCCTCCAGTCTTCAGGACCAAGATTTACAGTCATTTGAAATACAGTTGTGTACATCATGTGAGCAACCATGCCCAGAAGACCTAAAAATATAATAGCAAAAGAATATCAGAAAATGCAAATTGAGGACATTCTTTGTCAGTTTTTTGCAGTTGTCCCTTGAGCTCCTGAAGAATATTATATGAAATATCTGAATTATATAAATCACTTGAAAATACCAGACTTTTATCTAAGTGTATTTATGTGTCATGTATATGGCAATACAATCACTAAAGCAGTTCCTTAACACCTACTCTGTATACTAGAAGAATTGAAGGGAGCAATGGAGCATGCAGCCCACAGAATTTAAAAGGAAACAAGTTGGTTGGCTCTCATCCTCTGCAAACTTCATAGTTGTGCAATTAACTAGCAATGCACATGTATTTAAGAGAAAACACTCACAAATTAGAATAATAAGTTCTGTAGAGTCATAAGCTGTGTGGGGGACATTAAAAACCTACACAACTATGGTGAGAAAATGTCACACTGTGACTTCTTTTAAGTCACCATGTTCTGCACAAGTTAAAACATACGCTTTAGGATTTTATTCAGTCTAAGCTAAAGACTGAGGGAACTGAGAAATCAAACACTAGCTTTAATATGTTTTTTTTTCCAATGGTTAAATACTGTAACAGGTTTTTTTTAATTGTGTGCTTTCAATATAGCTAGAATTATGCAGTTACTATGTCCAGTAGCTGAATTTTAATTTACATTTGTCTGCTAGAATTGAGACAAGTTTGTACAAGAAACTGCATCTTCATTACAGATTAGGGCAACCAGATTTAGTTTATATCTATAAAGGATTTAGACATAAGTTTAACCGCTAAGACAGGTGCTCTTCAACTTTTTAATATTTCAAGAAATTTTACTAACAGAAGGAAACATAATGTCCAGGAAAAGCTTGCTGCCTGGAAAAGCTTATGTGTAAGCCTCCATAATACTGCACATGCCAAAGCAAAACGAATATTAATAAAAGTGAATAATTATGATTATTGGGAGAGGGGAAAGTTGCTAAGAGTGGGCAAAACCATCTAAAGAGTTGAATAAACTTTGATGACAGTGGATCATGAGGTTTGGTGAGATACAGGAGAAATAGGGCTTTTTTTGAGCAATGAGTAGAACTGGTGATAATAAAGATTTTTACCTAGTTGGGCACCTTTTAGGAAAGTCATTCAAAAGAAAGGAGATATTCCAGCAGAGTTCATAGGCAGCAAAGTTTGTGGACTGCTCTCTGGACTACAGGGAGCTGAGATAGCAACCTTCAAATGTGTGAAAGTTAACTGAGGAAGGAATCATCTGCCAATGAATTAAATGTGTGATTATGTTTAAGAAGAAAAAGTGTAATAAAAAGTCTTTAATTCACGACAAAAGGCACAACAATCACAAATGCATGACCACTAAATCAAGAAACATTAGGATTAGGATCAAAGTCCAAAATTTTGTCAGAGGAAAATAATCTTGAGATTAATTCTTTGCCATCTGCCAGGTGTTTGCTTCCAATTAGATGCTATTCTAAAAGATACAGTTTCACCAAGTATAAATCACTTTGAACTTGAAAAAATCCTGACCATATAAAGCACAGTGGCACATGTTACGCAAGAAATTATAGTAAGTAGCCAGTATGATTGCTTCTGGCTCTAAAGTGAATAACTCTATGAAACATCATTGATGATATCCATATTTGCTGGTTTTACTGCAACATTCCTCAGTAGCAATTCTGTAATATAGACAGAATCAAAGAGTACTTCAGGCTGCAAGACACCTTCAGAAGTCTCTGGTCAAACCTCCTCCTCCTCAACACAAGTCAGCACTGAATTCAGGCCAGATTCCTCAGATTGGACTAGGGACCCCTGAAGTTTCTTCCAAATTCAATTTGCCTAGGATCCTGTGATTAAATATCAGTGGATTAAGAAGTAACATGCAGAAAATTAAAGACAATTTTAATGACAATTCTCTACTAACAATTATTACAGTTTATTCCCTCTTGAAAGTGCCATTTTAATTTCTCTACTGCTAATTTTAGACTTAACATGTTGGAAATTAAAAAACAAAACCCAAATTATTTAGAAGAGTATATTACTTTTTTAACTTTGACAACCAACCTGACAATGAAATCAAAAATTATAAAATGAAAATAATTAAGTTTAAAATAATGAAAACTATAAATAAGATATAAAAATAATTCTATTAAAAATTAATTAATCAAAAATAATATTTTCCATAAAACTTTGCTCTGTCTTGTATTGTTAGTGTCTCTACAGGTATTGTAATAATTTTGAAACTTGGACACTGCTATTCGTTTTCAGGTGGAAGTCTATCAATATTTAATTTTCTGGATGTAATGCATCGAGATCCTTCACTGTACCTGCTAATACGGTGACTACTGCAGAAAAGGCGTTGATCTTTAACCCGTCAATGACAGTACTGTAGTAGCACATTTCTACTGACATAAGAATGGCTCCAGTCAGAAGCAAAACGATGTACAGAAGTTCTGTTACAATAGACAGCCATAAAACCCCTGGAAAACCAAATCAATAGCACTGATATTATAAGCAATCATTTAGTATTTTCAGCATTTCTTGCTTCTTCATTTATATTGTTTACACAATATTAAACAAAGGCTGTGAGGATGCTATTATAACACCTATAGGAAGAATTCAAGCTCAATGGACACCCTAAATTATAATTCTCTCTACTGATTTGGCCATTTAGTAGAAGAGTGCTTGCACATTCCTGCTATACACTCAAGAAGCTTACAATACAAGGTGGGGTACTATGGTTTTATACTCAGTAGCTATTCTAAATTTACCATGAACCAAAGTTAATATAAAAGAAATTACTATTAAATTATCTAGTTGTTGACACCACAGTTGCTGAGTCCAGAGAGAACTGTACTAAAACAGAAGACCATGTTATCCAGCAGCAAACGGAAAGGCCGCCCACACAACCACATAGCTTGAGGATCTTGTCATTAAATAAAATTTTTCACCAAACAGGATCTTAGTTTTTTGGACAGAGAAGCCTTCATGAGCCCAGTCACTCTCCATGTTTCATCGAGATTCATTTATCTGATTATCTGCTAATTCATCTCTTTCTTGATATCTGTTAATTACTTCTTACACAAGAAGTTAATATTCCCATTAAATTTTCTCAGCCTGCTGTTTTAGTATTAGCATGCTAATGTCCCATAGTCAGGAGCAGGAGGTCTTGTGTCCAGACTGTAGCAAGGACTGTAGCAGTAAACAATGTTTGTGTGGTAAGTAACCCCTGCTGCAGGCTTTTATAGTGTCTGTGGGACTTCTTTGATTCAAAGGGCATTTAGACATTAAATTCTTGGGTCAGAGTATATGTGGGGATTTCTGGGCAAGGTTTATTTCTCCAGGAAACCTTTGTCTCTGTAAAAAAATCTGATTTTGTTCAGGAGCTCCAGAGTATCAGCTGCTCCAGCTATGAGAGCTTGCATTTTGACATTTTAAATAAGTTAAAATTGCATTACATATGCACTGAACAGCAATAATGCATGTGTATGATTCAGGAGGGGTAAGCTTGATGCATCCTGAGTTTTGTGCACATTGGAGTCATGCGCATGTGTAGAATATGAACTCGTTCTTCTGTGAAGGGCAGGAGTCTATTTCCACACAGGATTTCACTACCCAGGGGCCGCTTCTCAGTGTGGTTATCAGTTACCTAGGTGCTGTCTTGGATGTCTTGATCTGACCTGCAGGTCAGATGTTGCATCTGCTGATGTTGTTCACAGAGTTAGTTTCAGCAGTACGTCCACCAGTGGTTTCATGTGTAAGGAGCTCTCAGGGCAGGGCCCATAATCATCCCATGCTTTCTGAGGTCTGTGTCTGTGTGACTAAGAACCACATCTCATTTTTTTCTCACACTATAAAAATGTTGATTTATTTGTGCACAGTGACAAGCTGCAATAAAGACACTCAGTTACTGAGTCTGTCTTCTTGTTTTCAAAAGACATAGATGCTTATTTTAAGTCATGTGGACTCCATTTTGAAGTTGAAAAACTAAATAAAGGACCAAAAATCACGTGGGATTAAAGCAAACTCTCTTGATATCAAAATACAGAATATTAATGTTGGTAAACGTGATCAGAAAAGTTTTATTTACATTAAAAAATATGCATATCTACCTCGATCAGCAGCTGGAGTCAGACTGATGAAGTTTCTACAATTCTCACCTAAAAAAAAATATTTTAAAATAAAATTCATCATTATTTTTTATTCTGTAATGATCTAAAGAAATAGAGGAATAGAAAGCAGGAAATGCAAAATCTATCATAAAAGCACAAACTGAGATGATCAGGAGAAACTATTTCTGATGTATGTTTGTACACACAGAGTCCCTGGTACGTCAGCCTGCTTAGCAAAAGAATCCTTCCAGACTTTTTCAAGGCAGAACCAGAGACTGGGAGACTTAGAGAAAGGCTATGAATTGACGTCCAGAAAGTTGTAGTTGTGAAAGCCAGAATGGAAAAATGATCAGCTCCTTTGAAAGACTGGCAGCCTGTATACCATCTTGTGAACGAAGACTTGCTCTCCTTACAGCTACAAGGCTGCTGCTCACACAAATTTCCTCTAAGCTTGATTCCAAGTTCTTTATGTAAGCTTTGATTTTCAAACCCATGTGACCTCCTGATCTCCACACAGATGCTGTGAACAAAGCTCTTGGAATTAATTCTGCTCTGCTCTGGGTTTTTCAGCTGCTAACTGCATTGAGTTGGACAACAAGAACCACCATACCAGATGCACAAATCAAAAAACCCTGATATTCATAACCATCAGCACCTGAAAGATGTCTTTTGGAGATGCCAATCTTCAACATTTAACTATTAAAATTGTCATAACTTACAAAACCTTCTGGTAGAACTGGACTTTCAGGACAGGTGACTGAGAAAATACTTGCATTTTATAGCACAGATGACAGCTGATTTGATTTCTCTGAAGTTTTGTTGTAGTTGTCATTTGTAAATTGATCAGGACAATAAGGGGAAAAAACTTAATGTTGATATGGACTTACAATAAATGCCCTATTTTTTGAACCAGAAAGCAATTCCCTTGTACAAAGATCCAAAATTAACTAGAAGCTTTCTTTAATGGCAAGCTAATTTCATTTAGTCATGAATTTTAGTCAGCCATGACTAGTAAATCTCCAAATTATATTTTAGCAGGGTGAAAATAATCTTCTTCTGCATTGATTTATGAAAGAAGAGATTGCAGTAAGAAAGTAGAAATATCTATGCTTAAGAGGAAATACATGAAATAACTTAGATCTCACAGATTTTATTGTTTGAATGATTTTTAAAACAAAAAAATTACATTGTGCTTTTCATGTTGCCATAGGGGACCATAAGTAATCATTTAAGGCAAATATGTTCATTTTTGCCTAAGGGACTAAAAACAACAGAAAAAAAAGCACTCTCCTGTTAAAGTAAATTAACATGTTGCTCTGGTTAGGAGGATAAAATAAAAATCTTCATCTATACTACAACCTGTCCCTCTAAAGTTCTTCGCAGAATTTATTAGGAATTTTTTAGGAACTGAGTAGGTAGTACCCTCTGAGATTCTCCTTCCCAGAGAATAGCAACTTTTTACGGATCCTTTTTCCTTTAAAATGCATACACAATATTGCAGCAGAGGAAGGTGACATCAAATAAGTAGGAAGAACTCTGATTAACTTCTTAAATAAATTTACATGGTTTTACTCACCTTCTTCATTTATAACTTCTTCACAGGAATACCAAATCCCAGCATGAAACTTTCGTTCAACGAACTTGTCATCTCCTGTCTCCCAAATATACTGCACAGCATTGCTGTTGTTGGCATCAGGGCTATTAAAGCGGATGCAGTGATCCCCTTTGCTCTGTCCTGTACAGAAGGGTTTGGCAACTTTTCTTGTCCCTTCACACCAGTAACTGCTACTGAATGCTGTAATAGAGAAGACTAATGACAGAAAACTGAGAGAAAATGCTGCTGAGGATCTCTGCCATCTGTCTGCAGCTGGGACTGAATCTGGCATCCTCCAGGACTACACTATTAATTATTCCAGAAACAACCTTTTACAAAGCTTAATATACATCTGCCTGGTGAAACACCTCCCTGTATTTACCATCCCGTTCTTCATTCTTCTCAGAAAATCGTACCAGCTTAGTAGTTAAGAGAGAAAGCAGAGATATGGGCGTGACCAGCAGTCATGTGGCCAGAGAGAATAAGGAGATATATAGGACAGTGTTGTTTGGCAGTAATGTCTTGTGAAAGAGATACGAGGTGGTGGGACAATAAATTATACACCATGAATCACAGGAATAAAGATACACAGAATACAGAAGCATTGGAAGTACCTCAGTATGTGATAAGAAAAATTTTACTTATGCAAACAAATTATGCATATTTACTTTGATCAGCAGGTGGAGTCAGGCTGATGGAACTTCTCCATTTCTCAGCTAATAAATAAATAAATTCTTGCTGTTATAGTCTTAGTATAAAGAAATTCTTAAGGAGATAAAACTAGTTGCTAAATTAGAGCGTTCCACAGGATTACAGCACTTCCCAAGACCACTGGGAAGATGATCGCATGTGTTCAAAGTTCCACCAGTGAGAAATGAAAGTCGTAAGTTACAGGAGTTTGCTATTGACAGTCTTCTGGGTATTGCCCGGTCCGCCTCCATGAACACATAATAGGAATCTTGCCCAAGTTAGGTGAAACAGCAGAGAAAAAGATGAATTATCCTTATTTGTTCTCTCTGTGAAATAGTATTCTTTTTCCGTCATCTAAGAAACATTTCCCAGCTTGACATGCTATATATGTTGCTTTTCCTACCTACAAATAAGAGATACAAAGAAGCAGAAGAAGCAAGAGAGTTAGCAAATGATTTTTTCATTTTACAACTGTAAGGTCAAAACACATGCCCTAAGGTAGTGTGATATTGCAGGACAGACACTGAAGTCACATATGTATCTTTTAATGAAAATAAATCTGATTTTTAAGGCAAATCTCTACCCAGAAGATGTAAGGAGAAACATGGGGCTAGACAAGTCCCAGCATAAAACTCGAAGATAACAGCTTGAAAACCTGGCCAGCAGCAGAATGAAGGATGAATCTGGTATCTGCACTAAAAAGGCAGAGCAAATCTCATGACCCAAAAAAACAGATTGTAGATTGAGCCAGGTATTTTTGTTTTTCCTACAGCTTTGGGTTACTGTATTTTCACAAGGACGTAGCACTTGTGAACTCCACTTGAAGCCTCTGTGAACTGCTTCTGGACAGTATTATCAACTGCCACCTTTCTGCTTATGCCCTATCAATGAAGAATGCTCTATATAACAGGAGAAATGTATTGCATGAGCATTTATTGGTTAGATCTGACATACTGTGAAAAAAGAAAATAAATAAAACGGGAGCAAATAGATTATCTCGACCTTCCTTCAAACAAAGTGTTATATTCAGTGATTTTTGCTGCAGTAAAGTTGAGAGTGAATGAGGGTAGGCAGCTGTGGCTAGTGTTCAGCCAGCCTGATTTACATTGTTCTAGTAAAAACTCTGAACAATAACTCAGAAATTCAAACTTCAGCTCTGCATTCTGTCTTTACCACCTAGTGCCACAAATTATTAGTGTAATTACAATATGGGGATACTTTAATGTGGGTCTCCTGCACTGACCTAGTCAGTAATGCTAACTCTAGAAGGGGACCACAGAGCTTGTTCAAGCATAAGCTTCAGATTATTTTTTAAAGTGAGTAGGTAAAAACTAGCAACTTGTAGAGTCAAAAACTCAAACAGAGCCTCAGCTGCTGGGTGCTAGCTATCAGTGGAGAAGATGAGAAGACTTGCATGCAACTGAGTGATAGTGAGGATGTACTGCAGGAGACCCTGTGGATGGGCTCATGTAGAGTCTAGGCAGACCTCAGGGTTTATTGAGCAATAGGACATTTCATATGGTGATCTCAAAACAGCTCTGATGCCAGAGCACTATTCAGGTCTCCTGGTTTTAACCAGCTACAGAGCCGATCTTACTCACATGGTCATTAGGAAATGTACTTTTATCCTTCGTAGCAATACACAGACAAGCAATTGCTACAGAGGCTTTGAAGTGCTTCTCTCTCCAGAGTTGCCCTGAGGTGTGACAAGGAGGAATCTGTATACTGACACATTCACCCAGGAGGCACAGTCGTGTCCTTACTGCCAGGCCTCTAGAGTGGGCTGGATGCATTTCCACACTGAAATACTTATCCCCAGAGCACTTCCATACCCCATGTCCATATACTCTTTTTTGCCACATGCAGACTTTATGTAGAGTCATGGGTAGACACCATGCCCTTCCACCTCTTGGATTCCTTCAGAAGAAATTTTTGGCATGTGTGTATAGAGGAAGACAGGTCACACTCCAGGCCAGGTTGATGGGGTGTGCCGCAGGGTGTATCTGCCACACAGTTTGGGTTTAATCTATGTCTGGCATTGAAAACTACTACTGATGGGCTACTGATGGCTCCACAGTCCTAGTGTTGCCCCTGTTGCACCTCTGGCTGTTCTCCAGCTTAGCTGCTTAAGATGCCTGTGAGTTCTGGGATGGGCACGAGTCATCCTCTGGTACAAATAGCCACGTTTCATTTCTCTTGGAAGTGGAGGAGGCAACATCTTCTTGACTCTCCATACTGCCAACTCAAAGCATGACAATCATAAGCTAGACCCTAAAATTATTATATTATAAACAGTTTTATTCCATGAGCCTGTATAACACATAGATTTATTAAAGTTTTCAGGTTTTTATCTGCAACTAGAAAAGTTACAAACCATTTTTTGAAAATTAAAATTGAAATTCATTGGCGGTCTCTTCAGCCTCACAGCTGAAGCTGTGAAAAAACATTGAATGTTACAGGAATTGTAATAAAACTTTATCTGCTGGTAACATCATTTTTTGTACATTTAGATTCTCCACAATCCTGCACTATCTGTGCATATTTTACAAACATGATCAGAAAGGATAAAATCAGCTGAACTGCTTCCTAACAGCCAGCTAGATTCAGCAAGCTTCCTACATAAAGTTTTTCTGTGTTCTAAGGCATTTTTTTAATGATTTCATGGGGTGTGTATAAATATACATATTTATTTATGGAGCTGGACTGCATTCTTGCAAAATCATGGGCAAAAGTCCCATGGAGTTTCAAGGGAATGGGATCGGCCTCTTAATGTTTTAATAGTTTTCTGACTTCTTATTGGCTGAAGGACAAGCTACAGTAAGCAGACTTTCTGTGAAGTTTAGAGTAAATCCTCTCTGCCTTTAATCAGAAAAACCTAAAATGTAGCTGGAATCTAGCAAGCCTGGACACTTTAGTAGACTTTCCACTTATTTGTAAGAAGATTCATGGAACAGTTGCGCTCATAAAAGAAGATATTTTTACTTTTTTTTTTTTTTCACAGGAGAGGGTGATATAATCGATCTATAGTAGAGTGAAATCGCAGCATACTGGAGACAAATTTATTAGAATGGGCACAGTGACACTTTTTGGTCTCTGTTCCAGCATGGGACTCTGGTCCAGAATATCTCCTGCACCTGCCAGCTCTGTCATGATACTGTTTCTAGTGAAACAGGTAAGCTAATTCAATAATTAATAATGGCCAGTATAAAAGTGGATTCCTATCAAATAATATTTTAGCATTCACAAACAACATGTTTGTTTCAAAAATAGTTGATATAATAATTTATGTTTATTAAAAACTAATAATGGAAAATGTTCACTAAGAAGCTGCAGAGTTTTGTATTAGAACTCACTCTGGCTATGTCACTTAATGTGAATAAATTGTCAGTGAATAAATTGTGTTTACATCCATTTATACAGTCTCTTTTCATACCAATATTGTTCAGTATTGAATTATATTTATTTTTCAATTTTCCTACCAGATATCAATACCATTGTGAATCATGTTTATTTTCTACTGGTTTTCCCCTGTTATAAAATCAACTTTGCTTTGTTTCCAGCACTCTTTTAGCCTTTGACTTGCATGAGGGGTGAGCATTGAAGCTGATATTTATGAAATCTGGTGTTACTGGTTTCATTATGCACCTCAGATTATTATAGAAGCCTAGTAAATCTGTATGTGAGTTCTACTTTTATTTCTTGTAGAGATTTACAAAACTATTCACTTTGATTTTTCTAAATCTAGAAAGAAATCTGAAATCTTGCTTCTTCTTTGTCTATATTGTCTTATAATTTGGAAGAGATTTAGGTATTCAATATCTAAATATCTTAGTGTAATTCACTTCAACGAAATTTTCACTTATGTTTCTATATCATCATTATTGTTTATTAATAACAAACTTGATTTTGATAAATTAAAAAAATACTAAGATGTAGTAAATTTCAATTGATCTGGATAAAATTAATATAGATTTTGGGTACATTTCTGTGAAATAAGTGTGCATGAAAATAAGTGTGATTGACAGGCTTATTTTAAACCGAAAGTAACAAGGTATTTCTATCCATTTGTCCTCCATTTAACTGGGTTACTAAGGAAGTGGGTTTGCACGTGTACATGCTGTAGGGACCATAATTGTGTTACTAGCTTTTTTATAAAGAAAAAGTTGCCAGGAGACACATATTCTGGTTTGGCTTTTTTTTAATTGAGAATATTTTGTATAATCAAATCTAGAGATTCTCTTGCATAAATCAATATAGAAATAAAAGAACTGTCAGGTTTGTGAGACAGCTTAAATCTGTAGGACACCTTAACCAAAGACTGGTTCCATCAATGCTAACAGAAAATCTCCCATGAGATCAAAACTTTAGAAGACTAAATCACAGTGAATTACTTTGTCATAGTGATTCCTCTAACTTGTTTAAAGAAATATGTGTTATATTTATTTAAGTTGTATTTAATAAGAAAAATATAAAGAGAAAACAATCATAAATCACTATATCCATATATTATAGCAAACACCTCTACAAGAAATATCAATCAGAATAAACCAGGATTGTGACTGAAAGAATAAGCAAATATTTAAGTTCCTATTTCTTGTTTATACCTAAATTGAATTTTTCTCCTGTCTGCAATAACATAGTCTGAATAAAGAGAAAAAAATAATTTCACCATTAGCTTAGAATAAGAAATAAAAAGGGTGAAATCCTGATTATACTGTGGTCAGCTATGAAAAAAAAAAATTTAAACCAGTCTGTTTGCAACCTTGGAGGTTTATTATTACAATCCGCTTCCTAAGCAAGAGCCTCAGGCCATGTTTTCTGCTGCATCCAACATATTTTTAAACATCAGTGTCATCCTGGTGCACTTTGGGGGCTCTGAGCAAACAAAATGAATTGAGAAATCCTTCCAGGGAAGTTTAATTAAGTTTCAGTATGGGTGAACTTTGGTGCAAACGGGGTGCCAGGCTTGCAGACTGAGGTCGTTCGTTTGCTACCAGTGAAACCTCATGTAGCCTGAAATGAAGAAATGTCCAGTGTAGGGCAAAAGGTGGTGGACTTTCTGAGCTTCTGTCTTGCACATTAGGGTTTAATTTCTTCTGAGTTAGAAGTCTTGTTTAAATGCTACTGGCTGAATGTCAACTGGAACATGAAACTGAGATCAAATGCAATGCTGAGCTGCATGTTGCCACTGTTTGAAATCACTGTAAATTTACCTGCAAACTTGTACTTCCACTAGTAAGCATGCCTTGTATCTAAATTTTGATAGCACTGAATAGCCCAAAACTTAGATCATAATAAAACCTCACTGCAATTTGTGATCACAGACCCACAGATGCAAACAGCAAGTTGAAGGTCCTTTTCTGAACATACCCACAGGATGTGGCAAAAGGAGGAAAAGCCCCTGTGATCTCAGCAGTGACTGCTGTGTTCTTTACATTGATCCAGACTGCAGACCTTCCTCTTTCTGAGAGAACCTGCACCCCTCTCTGAAAAATAATAAGCGATATTGGTGTATGATACAGAGGAAACCTGTCTCAATGATTTTTTCCTTGAGTACTTTTCACTTAGTTAAACAGACATACAACATCAAGGTGTCCCACTTCCTTAATTTCCCCTTCCATCTTAAGGCTAGTGCCATACTCCCAGCCCACACAGTTTGTTTTCTTGCTGGACAGTGAAAAGCTCTCTAGTGCACTTAATGCAGGAGAGCCGTAACAGGATGCCCACTGCAGAAAACACTGAAGTCTTCTGTGTGGCACCTGCATCAGTCCCTTTCAAGCCAAGAAGTGAAAGAAAGTTTCTTTTCCTCATTGCAAGGCACTGCAAGCTTTCTTCAGTCTTTTTCTACCCACATGTCCTTATAGATTTTCCCCAGAGAGAGTAGAGACCACTGCAGATGGAACAGTCATATGCGAACAGCAAGCTTGCTTTTTTAGCTTCTTTTCATAGTCCCTGTGTAAATAGGCAATGATCAATTCACAACTTGTTGCCATTCAAGTCATCATGGTTTGCTGTTGAAGATATATTTATCATTTCATTGATAAGACAAATCTATGGGGATTTCTTAGTCTTTTAGTTAAATGATTAAGGCCACTCCAACACTTTTCTTAAAGCTTGCAAATTTATCACTCTCTATCTTGAGGCATGACCGTCATCGTCAGTCATACTATAAAGGCAGAGTTGCACCAGGGACAAACACTACACATTAATACTACCTTTTACCCCTTTTCAACATGTACCCTTGTATGTACAACTCCAGAAATGTCAATAATCTCCTGTACTGCAACATTGTCTAGAGGTGGCTCACATCACTTTATTTCTACAACTAAATATCGGTTCTCAGAAGGTCCTGACATATATCCTCCAGTTGTGGCTTCTAGGAGCAAAATGTTGCATTAGGTCTGTAATGGAGGGCAAGAGACCAGCATGGCTGAGTCAAGACCTGCTGGTCAAACAGAAATGTACAGGCAGTGGAAGCAGGGACAGGAATCCTGGGAAGAGTATAGTGACGCTGCCCAGTTGGGTGGGAATGGAGTCAGGAAAGCCAAGGTACAGCTGGAGCTGTACATGGCAAAGGATGCAAAGAGTAATAAGAAGGGCTTCTACAGGCATCTCAACCAGAAAAGGAAGGTCAAAGAAAGCGTACCTCCCAAAATGAACAAGACTGGTAAACTGTGGACGATGAAAATACTGAAGCACATAGTCTCCACTGGCAGCCTCTCTTCCCACGCCTCTCAAGTGGATGGACCACAGGGCAGAGACTCAGGGAGCAAAGTCCCTTCCACTGTCAGAGAAGATCAAGTTCGTGACCACCAGAGGAATCTGAATATACGGAAGCCTATGGGACCTGACAAGATGCATCCCAAAGTCCTGAAGGAATTGGCTGCTGCAGTTCCCAAGACTCTCTCCATGATATTTGAAAGGTCATGGCAGCCAGGTGAAGTTCCTTGTGACTGGAAAAAGGGAAACATTGCACTCATTTTTAAAAATGTAGAAAGGAGGACCCTGGGGACTACTGACCTGTCAACATCACTTCATTGCCTGGGAAGATCGTGGAACAGATCCTACTAGGAGCTATGCTAAGGCATGTGGAGGACAGGGACGTGATTCAAGACAGCCAGCATGACTTCACCAAGGGGAAGTCCATCTGACTAACCTATTGCCCTTCTATAATGGAGTGACTACATCAGTGGACAAGGGAAGAGCTACGGATGTCATCTGTCTAGAATTATGCAAGGCCTTTGACATGGTCCCTCACAACATGTTTCTCTCTAAATAGGAGAGACACGAATTTGATGAGTGGACTGTTTGGTGGATGAGGAATTGGTTGGATGGCTGCATCCAGAGGGTCAATGGCTCAATGTGCAGGTAGAGATTGATGACTAGTAGTGTACCTGGGAGCATTATTACTTAACATAGAATCATAGAATAGTTAGAGTTGGAAGGGACCTTAAAGATCACCTAGTTCCAACCCCTCTGCCATGGGCAGGGACACCTCCCACTAGACCAAGTTGCTCAAAGACCTATCCAGCCTGGCCTTGAACACTTCCAGGAATGGGGCATCCGCAACTTCTCTGGGCAGCCTGTTCCAGTGTCTCAGCACCCTACAACATCTACATGAATGACATAGACAGCAGGATCAAGGGTACCCTCAGCAAGTTTGCTGACAACACCAAGCTGAGTGGTGTGGTTGACATGCCTGAGGGACAGGATACCATCCAGAGGGACCTGGACAAGCTTGAGAAGTGGGTCCATGTGAATCTCATGAGGTTCAACAAAGCCAGGTGCAGGGTCCTGCGCCTGGGTTGGGGAAGGCCTCCATACCAATACAGGCTGGGGGATAAAAGGATGGAGAGCAGCCCTGAGAAGAGGGACTTGGGTATATTGGTGGATGAAAAGCTGGACATGAGCTGGCAATGCTGTCGCAGCCAACCTGTAAGCTGCATCAAAAAAATCCTTGGCTGCATCAAAAGAAGCATGGCCCTCAGGTCAAGGGAGGTCATTCTGTCCCTCTACTCTCATAAGACGTCTCATGAGACATCCCTCTGCAGTGCTGCATCCAGCTCTGGGGTCCCCAACATGGGGACATGGACCTGTTGGAGTGGGACCAGAGGAGGCCACAGAAATGATACAAGGGCTGGAGTCCCTCTGCTGCGAGGACAGGCTGAGAGAATTGGGGGTGTTCAGCCTGGAGAAGAGAAGGCTCCAGGGAGAGCTTAGAGCCCCTTCCAGTCCCTAAAGAGGCTCCAGGAAAGCTGGGACAGGGCTCTTTATGAGCGATTGTAGTGATAGGACAAGGAGTAATGGTTTAAAACTGAAAGAGGGGTGATTTAGATTAGATATTAGGAAAAAAATCTTTACTGTGAGGGTGGTGAGACACTTGGACAGGTTGCCCAAGGAGATTTTACATGCCTCATCCTGGGCTCTGAGCAACGTAATCCAGTTGAAGATGTCTCTGCTCATTCGAGGGAGGTTAAGCTAGATGAGCTTTACAGGTCTTTTCCAACCCAAACTGTTCTATGATTCTGTCTAAATGGCTCTTATTCACTGGTCGTTTTCTGCTTCCCTGTTAATTTCCAATCATTTCCATATTTTTTTGATTAATAATTTATTTTGTATGTTCTTTTAACTACAATTCAAGGTAACTTTTGAGGTCAGCTGACAGCTCAACTTCTTTTTCTGTCAGGTGCAGCTCTGGTTATATAAAGACTTGATTTGGGGTTGTTTTCATCAGAAAGTCTTATGACAGAAAATCAAGCATCACACAGATATGTACACCAACAGTGACCCAGTATTGGCTATCTCACTTTGCCTGCAACTTTGCAGAAACAGGCAATTACATAAGGAAACGATGTGAAACTGTCATTTATTTCTTAACTGCTCACCACTCTTGTTGAGTGAGCTTCTTCATGACTGTGTATCAGCCTTGTCTCCAGGAATGGAACCAAACAAGCAGCCAGGTAGCCGCTGTGAGGCATTACATGTATTTCCTTGGATATTTAATGCATTTGTTTATTAGAAACTGAAGTGTTATCGTTTAAATTAAGCATTCTTTTCTACAAATGCGTCATCTCCATCTCTTTGCCTCTTCAAATGAGGTTCACTGACCCAGGAGCGTCTGAAGAATCTCCCCTGGCTCCCAGAATTTTGAGGCCTACATGAGGGAAATGTCAAGATGCTTTTTATTTTGGAAACATGCATTCCTTTCTCATGGCTGCTGTAAATATTCTCTCCTTATCTTCCAAGCCCATCAAAGGAAGAATAATTATAGTCTTTCTGCTCCCTGGAATTTAAAGTAGGGTGTTTGGAAATTAGCGGAGAGACTAAAAGCAGAGTGTTGGGCAGGCAACATTTTACACATCAAAAACATGCATAAAAGAATGGCTCATGTAACAGTAGTCTTTACTGTTCTTGTTTTTAAAGTAAATAAATTTGATTTTCTTTATTTTTCCAATAATGAGAAAGATACAGGTGAAGTTCACAGCCATACATTGTTCTGGTTATTTCTTTCTTGACACAACAACAAGCCCAGACAAGCTCAGGGCAACCACACGTGTGAAAGGTGGTTTCCAAAAGGGTGTTGTCCAGACAAAAGGAACTTTATTTCCCCTGGAGAGCTGAAAACCATTCTTTGACATAAGGATTGTTACTTCTTAGGAAATTTATATTTAGTCTGCTCTCCAAAATTTGGTCATTACAATTCATAATGTTTTCAACCAGTAATGAATTTTTCATTTTTGGTGACTTAATAGTGACAACGTTTTTTGACTACTTGTCCACCTCTCAAAGCCCTGGTTTCAGGACACCAGCTGGCATATTACACAGAGACTGCTTAGGCTGATGTTGTTTTCCCTGGATAAATAATGATCAAGTCATCACACTGGTACTTAACTGCTTTGCTCCTAATTGGGCATTTCTTCAACAGCCCAAATCTAACATGTCACCAAGTAATTTTACATTTAACTCTCTTATTTTTAGCCATTCCTTTCCTAAACAGTAATTATCAACTATGACCATCATAAAGGTCTCTGCAGTCAGAGTGTTGTGTGATAAAGATGTGTCAGAAAGATGGATATTTACAGAAAGCAAGTTAAAATATGAGAGTCCCTTCAGGACAATTGCAATCCTTACATGGATAAAGTGTAAGATTAGGGGATGAGGTATTAGAAAGCAGCCCTGAGGAAAGGCACTTAAGGGTGCTGATGGTTGAGAAGCTGGACACGAGCAGGCAGTGTTCACTTGCAGCTCAGAAGGCCAATTAAATCCTGGGATGCATCAAAAGAAGTGTTGCTAGCAGATCCAGAGAGGTGATTCTGCCACTTTGCTCTGGTGAGACCTCACCTGGTGTTCTGAGTGCAGGTCTGAAGCCCTCTATACAGAAAGGACATGGACCTGATGGAACAGGTCCAGAGGAGGGCCACGAGGATGATCAGGGGGTTGGAGCACCTCTGCTATGAGGACAGGCTGAGGGAGTGGGAGTTGTTCAGCCTGGAGAAGAGGAGGCTCCTGGGAGACCTAATAGCAGCCTTTCAGTACCTGAAGGGGTCCTACAGGAAGGCTGGGGAGATTCTGTTTACAAAGGTCTGCAGTGACAGGATGAGGGGCAATGGCTTTAAGTTGGAGAAGAGCAGATTTAGATTGGATATTAGGAAAAAGTTCTTTACTATGAGGGTGGTGGAAAACTATAACAGGTTGCCCAGGGAGGTAGTTAAGGCCCCTTCCCTGGAGATATTCAAGGTGAGGCTCAACAAGGCCCTGGGAAACCTGGTCTAGTTGGGGGTGTCCCTGCTGACTGTGGGGAGGTTGGACTAGATGACCTTTGGAGGTCCCTTCTGGCCTGGACCATTCTATGATTCTATTATTCTAAAAATATCGATCAGTCATCAAAATTATCAATCAGATTCCTAAATCAATCTAGCAGAAACTTAAATACATGAGAAATATTAGCTAACCTTGGCATAAATTGACTGTAAAGAGCCTGGAATGACTGTAAAATTTGTGAAGATAAGCATCCATTTTCTACAGAGGAGGAATGAAATTATGATGGTTTTGGTGCACCTTCACAGGTCCTAGCAATTAAATTTCTGTGTGGAATTTTTAAAAGGGACTTTACACAACTTGAATAGATTTCTGTGGTACTATAGCACCATGGCAATACATTTCTTGCTCAGGCAAAGACAGCAACTGAAGAAATTTCACTAATAGTTTCCTGGAGAAGGAGGGGTTCTGTCTTTAATCTCCCTGCTTACCTACTATTCCTCCATTCTCTCCTCTCTTCTCCTATTAAATTTCTTATAATAGAAAGAAACCTGCTGCTAAAAGACCATGAAGTTCTAACTGATTTTCCTCGTGTTCAGTATTTTCACTCACAGGCCAAAGGATCTCTGCTGAAAAAAACCACTACTGGATGGAACAAATATAAACAAGAATGCTTGAAAATGCTTCAGGAATCAACTGTTGATACCGGTAAGGAAACAAACAGCGCAATAAGTCAACGTGTTAAGTAACATTGATGAATATACAAATATTCTTTTACCTGCTTTGCAAAAGTGTTTGCCTGTTGATAAGTTCTAAATGTAGAACAATCATTTGTAACGAGACATGCAAACATGCAATCATGAAGTTAATGGCTCTCTTTGTCCTGAAACATGTTAGGTTCCTATATATAAAACTAGATCATATACAGAAGAGAACCATTGAACAGCTGGTGCTGAGCTACCACTATGGTGCAGCACTGAGTGCCTGGTCAAGAGGTAGCTGCTACCCATTATTGGTAAGAATCAAATCCTTTGTATGAAGGATACCAGTTTTCACTTCCCTTTTCAGCCTGAACAAAGTCAAACACAAATTCCTAGAAATTATGCTAATCTCAGGAGAACGGACCATCCAGGGAAAAGATGTTTCCCATTTCTGTACTTTAGAAACTGAGCCATGGCAGAAAAGAACTCAAAACACAAGGTAGGACAGAGTCTGGTTTCTGCTTAGTCAAGGCAGCTGGGGAGCTGCTCGCTTCCCACAGGACTGCTTATGTATTTTCTGATACAGTCATTAGGTTAATAAACTAAGACACAGGGACCAGTCCCTGTGTTCACCTGGCAATTATAACCATTAGCTTTAAGTACCTGATTTATTCTCCACAGCTGTTGGATTCTTGGCTGAAGAAAGCATAGCTTCAGAGGACACTGTCTTCTCCTGCTAAGTGGCAGAAGGAGGAACACCTCCTATCTCTCATTGAGTGCTCTAAATTTTATGCTGTTTGGCAAAAGGGGAGCTTATAATCTGTGATGATTGTTTCATTCTTAAAAGTATAAACTCTGCTCAGCTAGAGGTCTAGCTGATGAAAGGAAAGGATGACATGGGCTTGGTTTGAGTAGCTGGGAAAGTTCAAGTAGCTGGGAGAGAGGTGACTGCATCACCAAGGAAAGATTAAGATTGAAACTGTGCTCTATATTTTGAACTCACTGGCTATAGGTAGGTCTCTGCTCATATGTGCAAGTGATACACTCATGGGGAGAGCAGTGGATGTTGTTTTCCTGGACTTCAGCAAAACATTTGACACTGCTTCCCATAGCTGCCCTTCTGGACAAGCTGGCAAGGTATAGACTGGATGGAGAGTTGCAAGATGGGTAGTAAACTAACAGACTTAGACTCAAACAGTGATAAAAAATGGTTTTGACTCAGGCTGGCAGCCTGTCACAAGTGGAGTCCGCCAGGGATCAATACTGGGCCCCACGCTGTTCGACATCTTCATAAATGATCTGGGCGCAATGGCATTGAAAGCACCCTCACAAAGTTTGCTGATGAGGCCAAACTGGGTGGTGAGGTGGACACATCAGAAGGCAGAGCCATCTCACACAGACACCTGGACAGGCTGGAAGAGTGGGCTTAGTAAGAACTGTATGAAGTTTAACAAAGATGTAACCGAAGAGCTCAGTACAGGCTAGAGTCTGTGTGGCTGGGGAGCAGCCTTGCTGAAAGTACCCGGGGGCCCTGGTGGACAACAATCTGAGTGTACATCAGCATTGCATTGCAGCCTCAGCAAGAGTCAGTCAGATCCTGGGCTACATCCAGGATACAGCTGAAGCATTCAATTTTCTAGTTTTTCATTCTCCGCTTGATCATACTAGATTTTTATGTGGTGATAAAATAATACTTGCCATAAGTGCCAACAATCTAGTTATGTGTTTTCCTTCTATGTTGTGTAAATCTTTATCTGCCTTGAAGGTTTCAAAGTTAATGACCAGAAGTCAGAAAAGTACTAATGAACCTACGCATTAGAAAAGTTAAGCAGACTTTCTCGGAAAGAAAGGTGTATTTGTGGCAGAGTGGTCATCAGAACAGTCTATATGCCCAGTATGATAACAAAGCTGAGTTACTCTTACCTGCAATAAATCCCACCTTAAAGGAAGTCTGATCACCCCTGGATGTGTTCTTTCTAGTAGTAGGACACAACTCAGAGAGTATGATCACACTCCCAGTTTTGCTTTTTGTTGTCCTTTGACATTTTGGAAATGCTTTTCCCCTTTTTCCTTCCCTTCCCTTCCCTTCCCTTCCCTTCCCTTCCCTTCCCTTCCCTTCCCTCCCCCTTTTGGATGACCAAAAGCATTCAAGTTAAGAGAGGAGAACTCCAGCTTATCCTAGAAGACACATAGAAACTAAAGAAGAGACTAGTGCAGCCATCAATGTATTTTATTTTATCCTACTTAAACTGATTGCACCATTTCAATTCTGCATTATCAAATCTTAACCTTAAGTCCTGTGAGTGATGTGATACCTGTGAAACTTAGAACTGAATTAGTCTGAGATATTACCATGTCCCTAATCTCTATTGCCCAAAGACTAAGAGGAGTTACTATCCCAGAAGCTGCAAGTGATCTGAGCTGAGAACAGTGTCACAGGAGTCACAAAAGGTGGAACATCTTCCCTTTACCAGCAAAAAATCTGTGGCATGTACCAAAACCGGTGAGTGAGAGCACAGGTACAATCTGTCTGTTGTATTTGGACAACAGAGGCCTCAGGACAATTTTGAGTAATACGCTTATCGTAATAACGCATGTAAAACCTACTGCTATTGTATAGATCTAAGGAAGAAGGTTATCAGCCACAATGAATGCACAAAGTTTATCTGCTATATCTTGTAAATATGCTGGAGTAGCTTGCAGGTTACCTGAACAGTATACAGTGATTTTCATGATTGTCCATTGTGTGAACACCTTTTGGTAAAACTTCTATTTGCTTCTCTCCCCAGGAATACATTGCAATGGGACATTTGATCAATTTGTTTGCTGGCCTCACTCACCCCCAGGAAATGTCTCTGTTCCTTGTCCTTCATATTTGCCATGGTTGGAAAATGGTAATGTGGAAGTGGTAACTTCTCTTCGAGTTTATGTTGTAAATCCAGCTAAAGGACAGATGGTGCTGGTCTCTCTTGTCCCAGTGTTCTTTGAAGTGTCTGAGGGTTTTCTTGTCTCACCTCTTTTCAGCTCTTTTCTGAATTGAGGAACAAAATTGTCGGTGTTTAATTATTTACTCTTTTACTCCATCTGTGCTTGTTACAGCTCCATATTATCTGCTGTAAAGGAACATTTCCAAGATCACATAACTGTACTGCCAGCCTTTATTGGCAGTAACAGATTTGCGTTTCAGCTTCTGAAGTTCAACTTCTAGGTCCCCACTGACCCCAGATATGAAGCTCTGTCCTAGAAAACTGGAATAGCCAATCAAAACAGCAGCCCAAGCAGTCAGCCCTCCAGTAGGACATACTGCACCATGAGCAAAGTGGTGTGGTGAAAAAACAAGCTTTCCAAGAAGACTTTTCCTGGAGGGATTAGAGCAGGAAGGCTCTCAGGAAAGAAAAAAGAATGATATCTGAAGGAGCAAAACTGTCTGAAAGCAAAAAACATTCCCTTTCTCCTAAAGAAATGAAAGGACATTCCTATCACTTCAACCTGACATTTCTGAATCCTGCTACGCAACCTTTCTTAGCTACATGTGGCATTCTTAGCTGCATTTCTAATAGCACTTGGAAGGACCAATTGTGTACAAGTTTTGTAGTTTATGGGAGAATGCTATAGGCGGCTTATCCTAGCTTTCTCTAGGCCACTTTACACCTGGTTTGTTCTGTAGCATCATCATTTGTCCTTTTTTGTGCTGTTAAACATAAAGAGACTCAGCTGCTATCCAGTCTCACAAATAACTGCTGCTGCCAACCATATAGAACAAATTGGGCTCTTCATCATAAACATAAAAGCATCTTCCTTCCCTCGGTTTAATGGAAACTACTTTTTCCTCTTTTTCTGTCTATATTTCTACAGAAGCAAGATGTAAGACATTGCACCAGGTTATGAAACTTCAAATTACATTAACAGTAGGTAACACAGTGGGGCTACTGTGTTTCAGCATCATCTGGCATTCTCATCCACATCACATCACCTTAAGAGAAGAGGCAGTAGAGACAGCACAGCTGTCTGTTTCTCCTAGAGATTTTGTGGAACTGGGGTTAGGGTTCCTTGTGGTCCCCATTACCATGGCTGGTCCCATTTCCAAGACATAACTGTCTCTGTTCTGGGACACTGATGGACTTGGACCAGAAATTCTTGGAAGCTGTGGGGAAATTTATTGTGGTTTGTCATCATTGACAAGCCTGAGAACTGAAAAATTAGGGTAGTCTGTAAATTAAGTATCTGATCACATTTAACAGCGCCTTCAGATTTTTTCGGTGTCCAGTCTCCACACAGAGTTCTTGCTCTATCACAGCAAACTGTTCTCCCAAAGCAGTTGTTTCAGTTCCAGTTATCCTGAGCAAAATGAGATAACTCTGTTGCTGCAACCCTTAAACACTTTCTAATTCACATATGAATGAAAATGCTCAGATCTGATTAGAAATAAATGAAAGGCAGCTGCTGAGGACAACATAAACCAAACATCAACCAGGGTCCCCATATCATTCTTCTGATGTTGTAAGCAAATTCTTAATTAGTATAAACTAGGACAATGCAGTAAAAGCCAAGAAAGTTTCACTGGTTCTCAGCACCTGCTGATCAGACCCCAGAGTGCATAAATAAAACACCAGAGTTTCAGAGAAAGATCATTCCCTAATCAAAATATAATCTTCCTCCTACAATCTACAATCCTCCTACAAGACCACACAGCCTGGGCACTGAGCTACCCATACATGATGGAACTTAGGAGCTTAATAAGGAAAAAGTAATAAAGTGAGAGGTGGCTTTTCTTTTGGATGTAGTAAATGTATTTTTTGTAAATAGCAGGTATATTCTGGAATTTTATTTCTGCCAGATTGCATTCCTACTTTGTCCTATGTAAATATAAAAAATACATTGTCGAAAACAAAAGTGGGTTTTATTCCTTTTTTTGAGTCGGGGTGAGGTAGTGTCTATTGCTGTGGTATAAGAGGGAAATCTTTAAAACATGTATGAAAATCAAAAATCTTTATTTTGACCTTTCAAACTAAACCTGTTTACTTTCAGGAAGTGAAGGATATGTATACAGAGTCTGCTTGGATGAAGGGACTTGGCAAACAAAGGAAAACTCCACAGACATTTGGAGAGATAGTTCAGAATGTTCTGAGAAAAATCATTTCAAAAAAAATGTAAGTATGCTTTATATTGTGGTTTAATACTTTAATCTTCTTGATCCCTTCTTGAGTAACTGATAAAACATTTCCACTGAATACCTGCAAAAGATGTTCAGATTTCATTTAGATTACCAAATGGAAACAGAGGAAAGATTAAGGAGGGAGATTCCTGCTTTAGATGCCACAAATTATTTTCTGTTCAGAGTCCAGTGTTCATGTGTTGAATTTCTCCTAATAAAATTGAAAAAGACTGCAGCTTGACAAGCGAATAACTTAAATTCAAAGCATTCTTGAGTACTGTGTTCAGTTTTGGGCCCCTCACTACAGGAAAGACATTGAGATGCTGGAGCATGTCCAGGAAAGGGCAAAGAAGCTGGTAAGGAGCTTGTGGTGGAACACAAGTCGTGTGAGGAACGGCTGAGGGAGCTGGGGGTGTTCAGCCTGGAGAAGAGGCGGCTGAGGGGAGATCTTGTTCTCTACAACTCTCTACAACTCCCTGAAATGAGGGTATAGCCCAGGAGGGGAGGGGGTCGGTCTCTTCTCCCAAGGAACAGGTGGTAGGAAAAGAGGAAATGTCCTCAAGTTGCACCAAGGGAGGTTCAGACTGGATATTAGGAAAAATTTTTACACTGAAAGGGTTGGAACAAAACCTTGGAACAGCTTCCCAGGTAAGGGGTTGAGTCACCATCACTGGCAGTATTTAAAAAACAGGTAGACATAGTCCTTGGAGATACAGTTTAGTGATGGTCTTTGTCAGTGTTAGGTTGATGGTTGGACTAGATGATCTGAAAGGTCTCTCCCAACCAAGACAATCCTATGATTCTATTAGTCTATGATCCCATCATCTGCCCCAAATTGCTGTAGTCTGCCAAGGCCAGATAACTTCATTTCCTGCTTCCAGAGTCTTTTAGCTTTTAATGAACCATTAACTGGTGCTTTCAAATTTAGCTAGTTACAGGCTGATGAAATCATCACAATGCAAATGCCTTCCTTCCCAGTCTGATACGGCAACCTGAGCACTGGGCTTTGTCAGCAGGGGCGAATGGCTTCCCTGAGCTGAGCGAAGAGTAAACCAGATGCTCTTACCTCGACAGCACTCAGCTCTTCCTACTGGGGGTAAAATGAAAACAATTGCTGATCAACTCCGGTTTGTGAAGCTGGGAATCGCACTCTTGCTCTGCAGCTGCAGAGAAGCCTGGCTCCTGTTCTCTGCCCGATGGCCCTCCTCCTGGGCATGGTGAGGGGCAGGGAAAGGATGGTCCAAGCAGTAACAGGGACCTGATCCTGCTGCACCACTGAGCAAGGACTTGCAACAAATGCAGCAGAATTTCAGATATAAGTAAAGTATGCAGGTTACCTGGTTTCAGCTAAGAAGTAACTTGCCATAGAGTTCAGTTTAACTGATATCAAAATTAAGTCTCTTAGGTAAGCACTACTCACTCGATTATTTTTTCCTTTTTAATACTTTACTGGGTGAGCACTGTTACTGTTTATTACTTTCTTGAGTAACATTACTTTATTGATTACTTTATTCAACACTATTAGTTCAGGATCCCCATGTACTACTAAGTTTTTACAGAACTCTTTATATAGTAAGTGCATGAACTTCCAAACTTACAATTTATTTATACAAGTGTGATAAATATTCGTAAGTACTGAGAGTTTTCCATGGTTTGTAGACCATTCTGGATTACAAAGTTGTGGGTGGGAGATACATAAATTCATCTTGTGCAGTAGCAGACAATTTCTCTGAAAGCTTTAGCAACTTTCTTATCACCACTAAATGTGGTTTTGTACCTGTTTGTTGTATTTAGTGAAAACCCCAAGATGCTAGAAATAACCCAGAGCTAGTATTTGCACAGACCGGATAAAGCAGTTTGATTTCATTTGCTTTGGGGTTGCAAAATTGTCACAGCTGGGGTGCATAACTCATGCATTTTATTAGGTTCATGCCTGTTTGAAAATTTTCATGGAGCAGAGTGACTAATGGCTGTGCTATGGGAATCTCCTGCACACACACTGTTCTCCCTAGGCACTTTCACCCTCTCCAAGAGAGCTTCTACCAGCAGCCACAAGCTCATCCGTGCTATCCAGATAGTACTCATTAGTATTAATTGATTAGGGACAACTACTGTCACTGAGTAGTTAGAATTCACACAGAAAACAGTAAAATCACTGAGGAGAAGACACAGGTTCCAAGAAAATCTTTGCAGGCCAAATATAGATTATAAAAGTCATATGTCCTGTGTCTCTATGTCCCGTCTGCAGAGAAGCTTTTCTTGAGCTAGAAAAGCATTATGAAAATACGAGAGGTATACATAAGCAGATAAATGGAACAACTTATCAAGAAGAAATGTTAAATGAAGCAAAGTGAAAAGAAAGTGTCTTTCTTCCTCCTCTGAGTTCCTAGTCATCATTCAAGACATTTTAAGACAGCTCTAAAAACTTATTTTTTTTCCTTTGAACTCATGGCAGAAGTCAGTTGATTTCAATGACTAGACAAAACTGACTCTCAAAATTGTACAGACACAACTGGTCTGTAACTGTGTCCCCAAGCCACACACACAGTAATTACATTTGTGTTTACAGGTTGAGTGAGTTGATCTCTTCAGTTGTTAAAGAACCAGGATCCATTTGATGCATGTAATCATGACAATTATTAGCTGTAAATGAGGCTATGAATGGTGTTTGTGTAGAAGCAATCTGGAATGAGACTGGGAGTGCCTTCGAATCTAAAACAAAACTAAGGCTGTCTGCAAGTGTCTCTGTCATGCAGTGATTTAATGAGGCAGTATAGGGACCAGGCATCAGAAACCACCACTGGCTATCTTGGAAAGCAAAGAAGTTGGACTCAAAAGTTTCTGAGCTGTGTTCATGTTCTGCCTTCCTGCCTGCATGTATAACACAATTTTTCTTCTTTGTTCCTAGGAAGAAGAACATAAATTACTTACCACGTTACAGTTGTTGTACACTATAGGATATTATTTTTCTCTCATCTCACTTGTATTAGCTCTCCTTATACTTTCTTTCCTCAGGTTAGTACAAATTTACATGTGTTTTAAAAGTACAGACCCGAGTATGCACACTCTTCTTTTCAGGTAACTTAATTTGCTGCTCAGCTTCTGATGTAAATAACTTGTATTTGCTTAATAAGCATTATACAAGCAATTCCTAAGCAAAATCAATTCATGGCAACAATTTGAATACAACAGTATTTTTTTTATTTCTGAAAATTAAATATATTCCAGAGGATTCATACATTACTTTTTCTCCAACAGAAAACTTCACTGCACAAGAAACTACATCCATATGAATTTATTTGCATCTTTTATCCTGCGTGCCATGGCAGTTCTTATAAAAGACACTGTATACTACAATATTTACTCCAAAAGACCAAATGATGAAACTGGATGGATACTGTACCTCAGTCCTGAGGTAACTTGTTAGTTCATTGCGAACGGCAAATGTGAGCTGCTAGTGGCAGTAAGAGTAACCATTTTGGAAGTTTGCCATATGTCAACAAGTTTTGACGAGTTTTTTAGTTAAGCTTTGAATGCTGAAATTTTGCTGATAAAACTTGGGGTAATCAAGAAAAAAAAATCTGATTTGATAAGTTGTAATAAATTGGTTATATATGAAGCCTTGTATTAAAAAGTTGAATTAATCAATAATTATATTTAGAAACATCCCATTAAGCAAAACAACATGGCCCTGTAGTTTTTAGGAAAAAATCTACACATTTATTTGGCATTTCTATAACACTATATTTATTCACTCTTGGTATGCATAGCACAATGCAATGCACACAAATCTTGCTATTGAGACAATATTATCAAACTGTATTTGCTGGGAAAAAACACTAAAAGAGAAAAAAAATAGTTTAAAGGCTTTTCTGTGTTAAGAATATATGCTAATTTTTTTACACTTGTTTAGATAATAGAATGACTACATCTCTCATTTGCAACCACTGTGGATTTATTATATTTGTATGATGCTGTATGAATATAGTTTGCCCATATCAACAAGCAAAATTACCGGCAAGATGTTAATGGTAACTATTATATAAATAGCTCATCAGTAAAAATTCTGATATGCAGATCACAACAAAGAACTCCGTGTTCTGATATGCAGAACACAACAATATCCCAGACTACACTGTCATTGTCTTTTCCTACTTGGCACCTCCACTCAAACCCACTGACAATGTAGAAGCCTTTAAATTGTTTCACTCCCCTCTTGCCTCTCCCAAGCAGGAAGGAGAGTCTTGTGAGATATGCAACCAAACCACAGTTACATCGCAATCATGTGCTAGTTTTAAAACGGTTGCTAAAGACACAAGAGAAAAACAGGATTTTTCAGAGCTTTTATATAGTAACAATGATTCCCGGTCTCTCATTTCTACAGATTGTAACCATTTGCAGGACTGCCCAGTTTTTCATGCACTACTTTGTTGGGGCAAATTATTTTTGGCTATTAGTAGAAGGAATTTATCTGCATACGTTATTGATAACTGTTGTACTCTCTGAAAGACGACTGCTACAGATGTATATTGTGATAGGATGGGGTAAGTACGTAACAATTTCCAGGTTCTTGTTTCTGCGGTATTTTATTGAATCAGTGGTGGATATTTTGTAGTTAAGAAAAAAAAAAATCTGAACATTTTTGTTTGTTTGTTTTTTAAAGTCAACAATTGTCAGTGAGGTATGTCAGCAGTGATACCATTCAGTGCAGTTCAGGTTAATCTGCAGATACAGGAAATGCATGGAATCAGGCTGGGTCGATGGGCTGAGACCAACAGGATGAGGTTCAATAAGGTCAAGTGCCGGATCCTGCACTAGGGTCATAACAATCCCATGCAGTGCTACAGGCTTGGGGCAGAGTGGCTGGAGAGCTGCCTGGCAGAAAAGAACCTGGGGGTGTTGGTCAACTGTCGGCTGAACAGGAGCCAGCAGTGTGCCCAGGTGGCCAAGAAGGCCAACAGTATCTTGACCTGTATCAGGAACAGCGCAGTGAGTAGGTCTCGGGAGGTGATCACCCCCCTGTACTGGACACTGGTGAGGGCCCATCTCAAGTACTGTGTCCAGTTTTGGGCCCCTTACCACAAAACAGACATTGAGGTGCTGGAGCAGGTCCAGAGAAGGACAACAAAGCTGGTGAGGGGTCTGGGGCACAAGTCTTATGAGGAGAGGCTAAGGGAGCTGGGGTGTTCAGCCTAGAGAAGAGGAGGCTGAGGGGAGACCTTATTGCTCTCTACAACTCCCTGAAAGGAGGTTGTAGAGAGGTGGGGGTCAGTCTCTTCTCCCAAGTCACAGGCAACAGGACTAGACAAAATGGCCTCAAATTGTGCCAGGGGTGGTTCAGGTTGTATATTAGGAAAAATTTTTACACTGAAAGGGTTATCAAGCATTGGAAGGGGGTGCCCAGGGAGGTGGTTGAGGCACCATCCCTGGAGGTGTTCAAAAGACTGGTTGACATGGTGCTGGGGGACATGGTTTAATGATGGTTTTTTTTGTCAGTTAGGTTGATGGTTGGACTAGATGATCTTGAAGGTCCCTTCCAACCTAGATGATTCTATGATTCTATGAATTGTTTCATAAGAAAACAGTAATCTAGTAGACAGAGCAAGAAGAAATTTGACTGTATTTGGCTGTATTTTCAATCATCACTGAATACTGCGGTACTATCAGCAACTTCATTTTCTTTCTTTATTATAGAGCTTCTACATAGAAAAGATGTCTAAATATTAACAATTTTCTTTTATATGTTCAGCTCCCTAGCTCACCTTAAAGTTCTGAAGTGTACTTTAAGTTAGAGGACAATCTGAAACACTGCATGATTCAGGTTTTATTTCAGGCATTTTTCATGGAATAAAGACAATGTAAAGTTAGTTACAAGCATTTGGACAACTTTGTGTAAATTATGCTGTGTAATCTGACAATTACATTTGTTGCTTACTCGAGGAGCATAATTCTGTATCTTGCCTGGACAAAGGAGAAAATTAAGGTTTCCCAACTCCCAATGATCATTTAAAATCTACCTGTACAACTCTCAGGCATTTGAAGGTTTTAAATTAAGATTAAAAATGTACTCTTAGACAATATGCAGGTTTGTTGCAAGAGTTATTGATTCAAATCCAGTGGCCCGAGCTAAGGAGGAGGATAAGATGGATGGCCGTAAGAATTTCTGACTGTAAAACATTTATCAATGTATGGTTTTCCAAGTTGGTTCACTATCACTATGTCTGTCTGTTGAACTATATTGTCAAATGTAAAATTGTGTATCCAGGACTGTGGGACTGTAGTGTATAGCCCATGCTAAAAAAAAAAAAAAAAAAAAAAAGGAAAAAAAGGAAAAAGTTATCTTTAGAAGGATTTTATTGTGGTAGACAATTATATAGTTGTGAATATATTATTCCAGATTTACTGCACTGTACTGCTTGCTAATATTATCTACTGAAGATAAACAAGCATAATTTTAAAGGGGAGTTTAAACTCAAACATAAATAGCATAACCGAATGGCAGCTAACATTGAATTATAAATCATTACAGTTGGAATGCTACAATATTTACATGTTTAAATGAAATTTTTGATTATTGTTATTAAGGCTGGAATAAACAGTTTGACAGTAATTCATGTCATTCAGTTTTAGTTGTCTGAAAGTTATACTATGCTTTCTCTGTAACAATTGCAGGGAATGAAGACAGTTCACTTCAATTCTCTTTGACATCTGTCTTACCTCTTGAATTTTGAAATGGGAATTGGATAGCATCTAAAAAAATAGCCTACTGGAGAAATTCCTAGAATTAACTGAATTTCAGACAAGGCCATTTATCATGCTTTTCTAATATGACTGTATTGATTTATAAACAAAGGAGCATTGCTGTAGAAAAATGCTAACCATGAAAGCAAGATCCAAACCAGGACTTCTGCAGCTAAAATACCACACAGGGGGGAACCTGAGAAAAAAAGTTTCAAAGGCATGATATAAAACCCTGTTGAAGTACACAACATAACTTCATTTAGGAAAAAACTATCTGGTCTGAGAGAATAAAGATCCACTAGTGAGCCAGAAACCTTAACTGTCTTTTGTGGAAATGGCTTGTGTTTACTACTACTGATGAAATTAAAAGGTACATTACTTTTGTTGCTTAAAGCATTTGAACCAGGTTTTGAGTATGCATGAGCAAGTATTGTATGCATTGTTCTGAAGTACAGTCCAGCAGATTGCTTCACTTTGTGCATCTTGTTATCAGAGATCAATAAAAAATTACTCAGACCCAGTAACTTTGGTAGTGGTACATTTAATTTTGGAGAATTAAATCAGTTAGTTACAAGTGAATGTAAAACTCATAGTTGACATTGTGCCATTTTTTTCCTTTTGTTAACAGTAAGAACACCTATGCTCTTTTCTTTTTGTTTTACAGTTTTAAATCTGAAATAAGATTTTATTTAGCTTCCTGTAACAACAGAAGAATTCTAGCAGACTGTTCAACACCTCAAACATCTTAGTTCTTTAAAGAGGAGATAAAAACTAGCATAGAAGTTAAGAAATTCACGTTGTTTTAGTCTAGCCTTGTGAGAAACTGAAGAGTATTGGGGCCTTGATGATAAATGTAGAGCCTTTGTGATTAACTTGACAACAATTTAATAAGGTAGAAAGATCTGAGAGTACATAACAAGGAGGTGTTTGCAATGGGAACAGACATTTTTTTAGAAACATCAGTCCATGCATATAAAGCAAGTGCTGTAACCTCAGGAAAGTTTCATTTCCATGTTTAAAACAAAAATGTTGATCTATTGTTTAAATCAAAATTATGTCATTGTAGAGCATAATCTGATATTTTGACATCAGATGAGAAAGGAGCTTCAGGAAAAATCATTGCTTTTACTCGAGGAAGTATGTACAATGAGGAAGGGCATGTTTAATTGCATACTTGGAAAAAAGTTACTTTTTTCACATCTGAAACAGAAGCTTTGATCTTCATTCTCATTAACTTTATCAAGTTAACTCAGTAAACAATTTGATGGATATCAGTGTTTAATAACTATGATGAAGAGATAAGAAAAGCCTAAACAAACTAGTTATCAATCATTTGAACACATTATCTCAAAGTCAATACTAGATACTCAGATGCAGTTCTTCCAGGTTCCATGGTAGATGTGAAATTCCACATATAAAATCTTTTTTCACCAAATCCACTCACACATTTAAGATGAGAAGAACATGTACATATATGTAAGTATATTTCAGCTCAGATTTGGTGACCTAAAACTAGGTACATGCTGCAACAGGTCTATGGAGGATGATGTTTTGTCAGGACAAATACTAACCAGAAACTGTTTCAAATTCAAATTTGTCTACTTGGATAGAAATTTGCTGATTAGAATTGTCTCAGGTCTTGTTGCAAAACAAGTCTAGATTCTCAAGGTAAAGGCTCTTGATAAAAAACAAGATAAAATACTCTCCCATATCCTGTTCTGCACAGTCAATGGTGAGTTGCAAGTATCCCAGACTAACTTCCTTATGTTTACAGGGAAATCAAGTTGTTAATATTAAAAAAGTGAAAACTTTCCAGATTATTTAAATATTAAGTCAGGCTCCATATGATTAAAACAGAATTCTAAATTTTTTCATCCTGAGGCCATCTTCCAACCTGTGTCGCTCCTCTGCTTCTCTTGTGTTTGAGTTCTCTGAGTGCTGTTTTCGTATCAGACTTCCTGTAGGTTCTTAGGATCAGGTAGTGCTTAAATCTTTAGTTTAGTCTACCTAATGGAGAAAGGGATTCATTTTGTATAAGGTTAAATTTAGGTAACTAGTATTGAGACCCTCTCTAGAACCAAAGCAAGAAATCAAGTAACTTTGAAGAATGAATTATTGCAATGTTTAAGAGAAGTGTGATATTACATTAATTCTTCCATACATCTTTAGATATAGTTACATTGGAACTTGTCCTATTTCCTACAGCATTCCTTTTTCCGGCCCCACCTGTATTCATCCACTATGGTACTGTGAAGATTATTTTTCAAGCTTACAGTTTTGAACATGCTATCGCGTTTTTGATGTCACTCCTTTTCCACTTTTCCTTCTTCCTTATCAGATATTAACCACTTTCCTTCATTTTCACACTCATTTCCATCTTCCTCATCTACTAAAAGTTTCTGTCAAAGCATAACACCACACTTAATTGTCCATTGCCTAGCTTCTTGGCTTTCTCCTCTGCTGCAGCTTGCACTTAGGAGGGTCCTTCTCACCATTCATGCCTTGATTTCTCTGTTCCCTCTCACATTCCTCTTTAAAGATCCTTTGTGCTATATTAATATAGCTGTATTAGCATATAGGCTGCTGACACAGCAAGACCACTGTCTTCCACACTGGTTAGTGTTGTCTCATTGCTTCCTCACTCTTCCCACCTCTCTGAATTGATTTATTGCTTTGATCACCAGCTCGTTGGAACAGGGACTAATTATTTTATTCCTTTATCAAACTGCAACAGGCCAAGTCTACTAAGAAATTTGCTCACTACCGTAGGAGTATAAATAATAAAGATCATCTCCCTGTCAGTCCCACTCTGTTTCTCTCATACCTGTATCATGTTCACTGATTTCCTAAAGACTTTTTTCCAAATAATAAGTTTAATTTCTTATTTACTAGATTTCTGATTTACTAGATTACTTATTTACTTATTTACTATTAATTTATATTTACTAGAATTGCTACTAATAGGGGACATCTAGAACCTGTCTTAGACATTATGTAGTACTGCTGCTGCTGAGCCAGCAGGGTCGAAGCCTGCTTGCACCTGCTGAGACACACTTCCTCAGCTACTGTCCAAGAACTGCACTTGAGAACATCACCACATCCTCACAGCTATCATCTTTCCCTGTAGGACAACCTCATATTCCCCAGGACATGTACCTCCTGCCCCAAGGATTGTTCTCTCATATCCACTTATTGTACCAATGTCATCCCCCACGCAAATGAGACCCTTTCTATCTCTTTCTTCATTTTACCCACTCAGAGGTCCATTATCTCTGAAAATATTTTGCTTCTGGCCCTTTCCCTGTATTGCCACATTCCAGCTCTCACCATAACTTTAGCTAGTGTCCCAGAGTCTTGAATAGATCCTGTTCTGGCCCCAGTGACTCACATCATCTTTTCTTTCTGTCACACCCACCAGAAAATCTCCTGTGTGTTATTGGCTGAGAATCCAGTCAAACACCTGCCTTCTGTAGCTCCCATGCCTTGTGCTTGTGATTGAAGCTTGTGCCTGCACATTTGTAGACTCACTGGAATGGTGTAATAATCCTTTATTTCATTCTGCTATGATCTCCAGGAGGAGGGGAAACAATAGGGGAAGGGAGACCATAGAATCATAGAATGGTTAGAGTTGGAAGGGACCTTAAAGATCATCAAGTTCCAACCCCCCTGCCATGGGCAGGGACACCTCCCACTAGAGCAGGCTGCTCAAAGACCCATCCAGCCTGGCCTTGAGCACTTCCAGGGATGGGGCATCCACAGCTTCTCCGGGCAACCTATTCTATTGCCTCACCACCCTCACAGTAAAGAATTTCTTTCTGGTATTTAATCTAAATCTTCCCTCTTCCAATTTAAAACCGTTACCCCTTGTCCAGTCACTACACTTCCTGATAAAGAGTCCCTCTCTGGCTCTCCTGTAGGCTCCCTTCAGATATTGGAAGGGTGCTATAAGGTGTCCCCAGAGCCTTCTCTTCTCCAGGCTGAACAACCACAACTGTCTCATCCTGCCTTCATAGGAGAGGTGCTCCAGCCCTCTGATCATCTTCATGGCCCTCCACCGGACTCATTCCAACAGGTCCATGTCCTTCCTGTGTTGAGGACTCCAAAGCTGGACACAGTACTCCAGGTGGGGTCCCATGAGAGCAGAGTAGAGGGATAGAATCACCTCCCTTGACCTGCTGACCACATGACCTTCTTTTGATGCATCCCAGGATGCAGTTGGCTTTCTGGGCTGCCAGTGCATGTTGCTGGCTCATGTTTAGCTTCTCATGCACGAGCACTCCCAAGTCCTTCTCCTCAGGGCTGCTCTCCCGCCATTCTCTGCCCAACCTGTAGTTGTGCCTGGGATTGCCTCGTCCCAGGTGCAGGACCCTGCACTTGGCTTTGTTGAACTTCATGCAATCTGCATGAGCTAGGAAAGGCAAGCCAGGAAAGCAAGCCTTTGTCAGTTGTTTTAATTAACTAGACAGAGTTCCATGCCTCCACTGAAAATTCTTTAAGGTTCAACAAATAAAAATGTTGACAACTGGTGCCTTAGGTAGTCTGTGGGGCCTCAAGTGCCAATTATTTTGAATTCTCAGGGTCAAGAATTTAGATTTGGACAGGTCAGCAGTGTATGGGTATGTATATATATGTATATATCAATCTGAAAATTCAACTATACAATGAAATTTTATTTTGTATTTGAACCACAAATGGGGAGAGCTGGAATCAGGTTGATTTTTGTACAATTCTAAACAGAAGACTGAAAAGCATATGTCTTGGTACCACGCACTACTGTAACATATCTGTGTTTTTTATTAACCATTCTGCAAGCTTGGCTGTCATTTACTCCTTTTTTTTCCAGTTGTTCCTATCCTGTTTGTGGGCCCTTGGGGAATAAGCAGATCAAAGCTGGAGAACACTGGGTAGGTTACTAAATAAAATGTGCTATAGAATACTGCCTTCCTGTTTGCATATTTTTTCTGGAAGCCCTTGACAGCAATTGACACAGGTTTTGACTATGAGATTATATTAAGATTATACAGCATTTATTCATACATGTTACATTTTGTAGGTTCATTTTAGCACTTTTGCATTAAACTGCTTCTAGGAATTCTCTGATTTACTTATGCATAAATCAAGAAGTACATTCACTGTTTCTGAAATAAAAGCTATTGCATCCAATGTTCATCCACTTATATGAAGCAAATTGTCAGCACAAACATCTTCATGGAGAGGAAAAGGAGATCAGTGCTTTTCTCAGAGACCATCTACACTTTAAGATTAATTAGTATTCACTATTATTTTGAAAAAAACAAACATTGTTATGGAGGCTAATGGCAAAAACTGATATTCAGTAAAAGCTGATATTAAATGAATGTATTCAGTATTCAGTGAATGAATCACTAAGAGTAACTTGCACTAGTAAGCATCAGTTTTCCAGTATTCTGGTTTTCAATTATAGTCTCATATAATTAGATGATATAAAGACCGCAAATGACAAGCCAAGAACCTATGGCCTGATTTAAGGCTAATTAGAAAGAAGGATTATGTGCACAGGACAAATTAGAAGGTTAGAGCAGGAGGAAAGGAGACAGTTTCAAGGAAACAGTATGCATACTTTTTAGCAGGTCAAGAACCATGATTGCAATTCATAGTTTAGACATTTCTAGTTTCCAGTTTCAGACAGATAAATTTGAGTAGGGTGAGTTCAATTATGAAAGTTTGCTGCCATGTCCAGTTGTTGTGTGGATCCAAAGACTGAGTTTGCCAGCTAGTTCTAAGGTTTGCAGTCTAGGGAAACATCTCTCAACATTCTGGAGGAAAGATTACAACTGTTGTGAGACTCTTCATTTTATTCCATTTCTCCTGGGTGCCACCTTTCAGTAGATCTTTGTCACCTTCTTTTTAAAACATATACATTATGTAAGCTTTCTATTTTTTTTCTATGAAAATAATGCAATTATACTTTAAATTACTCTTCAGGTGCTGGGGAACAAATGAACACATGGGAATCTGGTGGATCATCCGAGGACCAATGCTATTTTCCATAGCAGTAAGAATTATTTCATCTATGCATAATATCAAGCACAAGTGCAATTGTCTTTCGTGACCCTTTCTCCAAGTATAACACAATTCTCAGATTAGAAAAGATGAGACAGAAAAAATTGAAAATGAAGTATTTTACTGTGGGTGGATGGGAACAGTTCCTTTCTGTCTATCTAGAAACAACAAAGATTTCAGTGTCAACCTCTCAAAACACTGCTGTTTATCTGTGCATTGAATTCTGCACAGCTCCATCTATATCAAAGACAGAGCCTTTTTCTTCCCATATTTTTTACTACTTCTATTTTTACCCTCATTTTCTCAATAAGCAAGTTACTTAGGAGAGCGCTATAACGTGGTAAGCATCACTAGAAAACTTCAAATTCTCTATAGAGGAAGTTCTTTTGATAACAAGGATGCAGAGAAGTAGCAACAGAAGTACTGATGGTCATGGAGAGAAAGCATTCACCTAACGAAAAAAAAATGAATCATAGCATGACAAGACTGAATTATGAATTTTTTTATTAAATAAATGCAAAAAAAAGTGTACACCTGAAATGCAATGATAATGAAGAGATGGAAATAACATGATCAAAACAACTCATGAGGACATGGTTATGAACACAGAATTTTGATAGGTGGGACTATGGTGTGCGTCTAGAATACCTTGTATTCCCACACAGTCAGCAAAGCATAAAAGGATTAGAGGAATAAGTGATTTGGTTAGCTAGACAGATGGCGATTGTTGTAGAGAAGAGATGTACTTTAGTCATGCAAATGTGTATGGGGAATAAAAGATGGATTGCTCAAAATTTAATATTGAGGAACTGATGTATTCAATGCATCAGTTGGAAAAGAGAGCATTGGTTTCTGTCACACTGGAGAAAAGATGTGTAAATTAAAACTTTAGAGAAGAAACAGTGGACTATGTTTTGCTGCTGCTGACTTGGAGACAACTGTGTGAAAGAGAAAGTGGGCATAGTTAGAACTGAGCTGTGAAACAGAGGAACACACTCAGTAGCCATCAAAACCAGCAAATAATTAGAAGGAAAGTGGAAAATTCTCTATCAAAAAAAAAAAAAAAAATGCTGTGGAGAGAGGAGCCAAGAAAAGAAAGCAAAAAGACCTGAGAGGTAAGAGGAGGCAAAAGCCAAAAAAGAGCATTAAGAAAGTCTGAAACTGTCCCAAAACTAAGGGAAAGGTAAAGATGGAGCAAGTCCATACCTGAGGGAATCTGAACCAATTTCTTCCTGGGTATATCTACTTCTGAAAGAAGACTCAATATTTGGTTTATTTTTTCAGGGCTGAGCATTAAAAATGCAGCTAGTGGAACACAACCAGCAGAAACATGTAATAGCATTGATATTACATCAAAGAGACAAAGTGTTTTGCTTTCGTTGCAAGAATATTAAGTTCATTGATGTTAATATGCTCAACACAGAGTAAGTCATCTGAATAATAAGAAATTAAACTGGCATAAGGGGGAGGAATGCACTCTGAAGTAATTTGAAGACTAGCATTTGGATGAAGACAATCAGCAATTTAAAAATACCTTTTAATTAAGCTATTTCTCCACAATTTCCTTTTAGTCAGTGACCCAGTAGGTCATAATTGCTAATGTAAATCAGTGCAAAGGACTGAGGATGTGAACCACTGTTTTTAGCAAGATTGCATGTTACATCAAGAACACTGCACGTTGGAGGAAGTGATTATTCCTCTCTGATCAGCACTTGTGAGAGCACATCTGGAATACTTTAGCCTTCTTAAGACATTAACATACTAGAGACAGTCCAACAGAGGCCATCAAGGCTACTGGGGCCTGGAGTGCATGAAATACATGAAGAGGCTGAGAGAACTGGGTTTGTTCAGAATTAAGAAAGGAAGGCTAAGAAGGAATCCAATTGCTGTCTTCAGTAGCAATAACAACGGGGGCATATGGGGCCAGGAGGGTACAGCAAAAGGATGGCAGAAAATAGACAAGAGCAGTAACATACCAAGTCAGACTAGATATAATTAAATTTCTAAGGATAGATTTCTAACCTTAATTCAGATATTCATTCACAGAAATATCAAGGTGGACATAAAGTGACAGAAGAGATAACATTTTGTTCAAAAATCCCTCTAACTAAAGTTAACAAAAAGAGAGGTCATCTTAGGTTTACATGTAAATAGATAGATACACATACATGTTATTCCTCTAGCATTATTTTTAATCCCTGCTTTTTTGCATTATATTTTGGTATCTTCTGCCTTGGTGCTATTTTCCAGAATCAGATAGCCCCAGCAGTTTAATTTACTCTAAGCATGTCACCTCTGATCATTATCAGTGCTAATAAGTCATTAAGTATTACAAAATACAGAAAAAGTGTAAAAGATACAGCATTATCAGTTAGTCTTTATGGATGTCTTTCTACAGAAGAACAAGCAGCAGCTAGAGGACAGCTAAAGCTGTTTCACCTCCCAGCAATGTGTAAAGAGGACCAGGCTCAGCTTCTTCCTGGGGTGACTTTCTTAAACCAAATTGTCTGACTGTTGAGTCTTGTAGTGTTGAGTCCTTGAAGTCGTGAAGGAACTGGCTGTGTGAGCCGATGCAGGCAGGACGCAGGAAGAACCACAAAACCACGGATTAAGGGCAAAGGACCATTTAATGTCAATACCTCATGGATCCGGGAACCTCTGAAGCAGCACCCGGGCAGAGGCAGGCAAGCAGGGGACGCAGGCAGCGCGGAGTGAGAGTCCTTATTAGCAAGAAAGTCCTTGTTAGTGAGGGAGTGAGGGAGCGAGGGAGCTCCCACTTGCTGTTTGGGCCTGTATTTCAAGGATTCTGGCAGGCAGAGTTTTCTGCTGTGCTTTGATCTCTTCAACAACAGGGCAAGAATCCCAGGCGTGTTTGAGAAGGTGCCCCTGAGTCCATCCCAGGCCTATGTTATCATAGTGCAGGTGTTCTACTTGTTGAGCACACAAAACTAAGCAACAATTCGTGTGATAGATGTGTTTTCCAGCACCCCACATGCGAGTCACTTGAGCGTATTTACAGTCCTCGCCAATCTTCCGTTGGTTTCCCACATTGGCCTATCTTCAGCCTGTGTATTTTGATACCAATGCTCATTTTAGAAGAAGTCATAAACTTTCAAATATCACTAAGACGTCCCATTGCTGTTAAGTTGCAGGACATTCTGTCTAAGATTGTTCCTCAGAATCACACTGAGTGACCCTTACTTAGAAATTACTTTTAACGCAAACAGGAAACATATGTGCAGACCTGATATTACAGAATCCAGTTTGCCAGTGTACGTGGTGGTGGCCAGCAGTGGAGCTGAACATGGGCAGATTTCTTCTGTGGCTTGGTCAGTGTCAGCATCACTCCATCTCTGATACCATGGAAGTGGCAGACAAGGAATCAATGAGAACTAATATTGAAAGATTAAGCAAAAGGGATGATATCAGATATTGCAGGAAAATGGAAAGTTGAATGTGACTAGAAATGGGGAATAAGTATAAGAAAAGAGTGGTGAAGAGGAATTAAGAGGATGGTCAGCAAGATAAATTGGATAGAGGGTCAAACACAATATGGAGGCAAGAGAAATACATAGTGGGCAGAAACGAAGGGGTTAGAAACCCAGAGACAAATAATTCAATAACCTTCTCAATGTCCTGTTCTTGAATATAATTCAACAAACGTATCTAAAATCCACCAGCAAAATGTGTGTCAGCACTACCTAGTGATGGTTGTGCATGGATTACAACGGCCAGGTTCTGCAGCTGGACCCTGTTCTCATAGGACATAAGTTGGTGTACAGGCCAAAAGCTGGGGAAGTACAACCCCAGGCACCAGTATATGCTAAGGGCTGCCCAGGTGGAAGGTGGCTTTGCAGAAAAGGACTTGGGGGTCCAGGCAAACACCAAGTTGACCGTGAGCCAATCATTTACTCTTGTGGGGCAAGAAGATGAATGGTATCCTGGGCTGCCTCAGTAAAAACATTGTCAGCACATCAAGGGAGGTGATCCTTCCCTTCTGCTCAGCACTGATGAGGCCACATCTAGAATGCTGTGACCAATTCTGGGCTCACCAGTACAAGAAACATACTGGAAAGACACCAACAAAGGGCCACAAGGATGACTAAGGAACTGGAGCTTCTCTCCCATAAGGAAGGCTGAGAGAGCTGGGAGTGTTCAGCCTGGAGAAGAGAAGGCTTGGGGGATCTCATCAATGTATATAAATACCTGAAGGAAAGGCACAACAATGATGAAGCCAGGTTCTGTTCAGCAATGCTCAGAGACAGGACCAGAGGCAATGGGCACAAACTGAAACAAGAAGTTCCCTCTGAATATCAGGAAATGCTTTTTAACTGTAAGGGTGACCAAGCAGTGACACAGGTTGCCTGGAGAGGTTATGGAGTATCCATCGATGAGCACGAGGTCTGGACAAGGTGGCCTCCAGATGTCTTTGCCAACCTTAACTATTCTGTGATTTTGTGATTTTGCTTCAATGTTCTAGTGAAAATTCTGCCTTTTCTATGAAACATGGAGAGTAAAAATATTACAATCTTATGGCAATCATTTTCAATGAAGTTTTAGTGTTTTCTGTGAAAAGAAGTTCATAATGGAAAATCATTTTTAGAATAAACCAAATTTTCCAGACAAAAGTCACTTTGGAGAGAAAATTCTTGCTAGGTCTACTTTTGAAGAAACTTACAGTGTTGACTATGATTAATTCTTTGTATTTGTAAAAAGAAAACATTAGAGTGAAAGGAGAAGTCAAATTCTAAAAGTTAGAAAAGATCAGAAGTAGAGTTATCCATGTAAAGGTAACTCGCCCCTTCTTGTACATGTGCACATCTATCTCTCCCCTAACTTGTCAAAAGACCCCACAACATGAACTAATGCTGCAGAATAAAACAGGAGAACAGTCTGTAAAACATGCTCTTCAGTAACAGATGTGTGAATGACAAGAAAGTGCTTCATGAGGAAAAAGAAAGATCCTGAGCTTAAGGTAGTTCAATGCTGCCTCAGGAAATCGCTTTCCAACTCTGTTGCCTCAATGCTAGGCAAAATATCACAACTGTCTACTAAGTTCTGATTTTTGCTTTTTGAATGTCTGGGCAGCCAATGAGGTAAGGGTTGGGCACTTCCAGTTGCAGTCAAAGTAACAAGTATGATACACTCAGTAACATGATGTTGATGCTAAGTGCTCTGCAAAACCAAACCAAAGCACCTTTAACTGGTCAGATCTTGCACTTTGGACCTCCATCTATTTCATCTATTTATGCTTTTGTTGTCTTTTTTTTTTTTTTTAAGGGAATAATATCCACTTATCACCCTGTGATGTTTTAAAGTTACATTTGTGCGTATTTGAGGAGGACAGCACGAAAAGTGGTCAATTCTTTACATAGAACAAGAACTAGGGCTCCAGCAGTAATACCTACACATCAAAAGAAGACAAGAAACGTAGTCCTATAATTGTCTATCCCCAAAATGAGGAAGTTTTGTGTTAAAATTAAAATGCAATTTTGTACTGGAAGATCATGTATCATAATGTGTATGTAAATCAAACTGAATAAGGCAATGCTAAGTTTCTCACCTCTTCAACCTTAGTAACTTTTTTGCATAGGGCTTTTGATTTTTGGAAGTGATATAGTTAATGACTCATAGGCATTTGCAGGCCTTATTTGAAAAGAAATACTTGCAGATTGGTCTTGGCCAAGTCAGCACAGTTTATTTATTATGACTAGATGATCTCCAGAGGTCCCTTCCAACCCCACATGATTCTATGATTCTATGATTTAACAAAGGAATGAATTGCTCATAAAAGAATACCCAGGGCTTTCTTGGCTGGCTGCTTAGAACCTCTTTACGTGAAGAATTGCAATCACTGCTGTTTTTTGCCACATCCTGATTACCTGTCATGGTTTGGTGTATGACCTAAAGGTATGTAAACTCTGTTAACTGCCTCATTTGGAGAGAGTTGATACCAGCAGAGTCTATCAGTCCTGCTCTGTGCTCTCTGCTGCAGCGGTGGAAATAACTTGCTTCTGTTCTGACCTGATCACAAGTGCATTCCGGTTATTTGCTGACAGGTTTTGCAAGTGTTTAATATCACTTTTATCTTTCTTTAATAGCTATATGAGTAGTGTTATAACATTTATTGTAAGTAACTCATATGTATTTTCTTTCAAGGTTAACTTTGGCATCTTCTTAAAAATTCTCAGGATGCTGATTTCCAAACTAAAAGCTCAGCAAATGAGCTTTCATGACTACAAATACAGGTGTGTAACAAATAACAAAGAACTCCTAGCCTTTTTTTTTCTCACATTGTCAGAAGGTTGCCAGTTTGCCCTTGTAGATCAGACATTTATCAACCACCACCAGGTGTAACAGATATTCAGAGTATGATATAGGAAAGCTACAGAATCCGCAAACATTTTCTTACTTGAGAAGTAAAGGCAGGTCAGCACCTGTGTGCTGAGTGTTATGGACATTTTCTCAAGGACTTTGCAATGCAGTAAGATGTCTGCTCTCAGGTGTCCTCACTGTACACCTGCGGCCTCTACTGCTGTGTCACATTTTATTCCTTGAGTGTGACAAAAGGTCCTCAAAAGTAAAGGGGATGTAAAATATTTGTGGGACATTCCTAAATTACAGCATTTCTGATTTAGCTTTTTTCATAGATGCAGATACTGTTGACTCAGGAACATCCCTGGTCTTCTTGAAAACCCAAGTAAGAACATTATCCTTAGCCTATAATCTTGCAGGTCCTGGTTTGGGCTCTCTTGGACAGAGTCTTAATGGTACATTATGTCTTATGTAAAGTCCTGGAGTTCACCTTTTCACAAACATCTTCCCCCTTTGTGAGAACAGCAAGGGCAGGTGGCTCTGCAAAGAGATAAGTGTGCACTGAAAACTGCTCTTAAATCAATGGAAACCTGAGGGTTTGTGAACTGGTTTCCACACCCCAGTTTCCCATTTCTTTCCAGTTCTTAGTATCTTTAATCAAAACATTGTGAATCCATGCCTGCTACTACAGTCCTGTCTTACTAAGATGAATTATTTTATTGTCTGTCAGGACTAGGTGGGGGGATGGGTGGCTGAGGGCAGAGACCAGAATGGAAATTCCACAACTAGCTTCCTATTAAATTCCAGTATTAGATCCCTAACAAGAAAAGTATTTCCATTTTACTTCAACATGCAAGGTCTGAAAGATCTCAGCTATATTCTCCATATTGCTACAGGAAGATTAATGATGATAGTCACAGACAGCAGTGCCTGTATTTAACATTGTCTGATGTTTGTAGTTGTATTTTTTTTTTCTACTGCTTATAACTGTGCTAAACTTTCAAAGATTCAAGCCATTCCTCACATCGCAAGTCTTCCTTAGAACTCACTTTTGAGATCTCTTCTTTTATCTATGCAAACATGTTCCCAGACTTGTTAAAGAAGATTCTCTTCCATAATGATTATTCTGGGTGCATTTTTTAAAAAGTAGGTGACTTCTCACAGTACCACAGAAACTTCCTATGCAGTTCCATAGAGTTTTAAACAGTGATAGGAAGGTCTAAGAATCCTGTTAACAGATCACTCATATTTAGCTACGTAAATATTTTTCAGTTACTTAGAAGCATAAGTTTGATGATAGTGGCCTTCCTGTTCAATTTCTTGTCACTAATTTTTCACCTTAAACCCAAAGCCAAGATTGCCTTCTGTACAGACTTTTCTGGTAGTGTGCTCCAAAATTGAAATCTGGGATTTTGTCCTCAAAATCACAAAATTACTAATACCATTACAGGGTCAGAATATTGAGGGAATATTTCTGGAATAACTTCTTTGTAGCTGAATTTCTTGGTTTTGTGCCAAGGATGTTGAAAAAATACTATAATTGAACATTTTCTTTTTAAGATTGGCGAGATCTACACTTGTGCTAATTCCGCTGTTGGGGATCCATGAATTCGCATTTACCTTCATCACTGATGAGCAGGTGGAAGGACTTTCAAGACACATAAGACTTTTCATTCAGCTGACAATGAGCTCATTTCATGTAAGTACTGTTTTGCAAGTACTGTTTTTAGGGGTCATAGATCCACATATATATGTAGCTCACCTATACATGCTACAGATATACAGTATTCTTATTTAATATTATGCTCCAACCTATAATGTCTCTAAATATGCTATTATAGTGAAAAGATAAAAAATTCACAAACTGTATATTCAAAATATGGTAGTCCCAAAGACCAAAAAAGCAGCTTGACATCTTTAGAATAAGCGTGTCCTGTGTTCTGTGGTAATGGGTAACAGTTTGTCATAGACCCCTATTCTGAAAACAGGATTGAAGTTTTTCACATGTTAATTCCTAAAAAGCACTGGGTAGCTTTTTTTACCAAGATTTTCAGGGGATCTGTTGACTTTGCAATCACACCGAGGAGAGAGCTAGTTCTAGACTCATCTTCTTCAGTGTACATGTCCGACATATTTCAAACTCACTACAATGACCTTGTTGTTGTGCCACTGTACAAACAAAAAACAATCAAGACTCTGTACCAGGAGATAAAAGGATCAGCTTCACTTTAGCTTGGGTAGTTGGGGCACTGTCATGGCTGATACATCACTGACACAGTGGGCCATATGGAGCAGTCCTTACCTTTCAGAACTTTTTCCAAAAGGAGTTCAATGTAGACTACATGGCATTTGGGGCACTTTGATGAAAGGAGTTGCAGATCTGAATACTGTGAGATTAACGAGGAGAGTTAAAACATATGATGTGAGGAGAAGCATGTGAAGAATAAGCAGGAAGAGCTTTGTGTGGGGTTCCAGCGTAGAGGGCACACTCTAGGTATGCTTACCAAACTAATGTCCTCAAGGAAGTACATTGTAGACACATGTTGTACAAGAACTTTGTCAGGGCCATGACTCACCTGAGTCACGTGCTTTTCAGCAGTTGTAACAGAGGTACTTCCATGCAAACCTAGAGAAAATCCCAAAGACATTTTTAATGCCAAAACCACACTTACATGCTTCAGGCACTTACATACTTAAGGCCTCCATAGTTTTCATATAGGCATCAAAGATGTCAGCTGAGATGCCCTTTTGAGGACTTCAGACTCGGGCCTCTCTCTTTCATGGGTTGAAGTATAAATTGAACAAAGCACTTATTGTGTCAGAAGTGAAACATAGAAAGCCATGAATTCAGTGAACAGGAACCAGTAAAAAAGTTCACTGTTGCAGACTAGACCCCTGATTAGTGCACACATCTGTAAAATGGAGACAACACAGGCCCCAGCAAGGAGATGGTTCAACCTGTTTCACAGAAGTGCTCAATAAGGCTTCCGCAGCACCATTTCTTCCTGCCCAAACAAAGCTGTGTAAGCCAGCAACCAAAGAAGCAAAATGAACCGAGATGAAGGAGGATGAAAGAGGATCTGAATCTGTGGGTTAGCAGTTAGGGTAGCTGGCTGGGAAAGGAATGCTTTGAGGCCTCAGCACCTGACCCTGAGTGTTCACAACATTTACATTAACTAACTATAAATTCGAAAAAGTAAGAGAAAATTAAAGTAAGAGAAAATTAAAGTAAGAGAAAAGCAAGGAGTAAAACATCTTAGCACTTGCCTTACTCATATGATACTTCCGCTCAGCCTTATGAGACATGGCAGTAGTCGACATTAACCTTCCTTATTTCAAGAGAAGGTGCAGATGTACCTCTGCCCAGAGAGGGTGGTGGCTAGGTGACTACTGGTGGCTTGGTGATGGCGTGGCTGTGCCTATGGTGAGGCACTAGGTGTTTCTTGTACTTCCAGGCTATTGAGCAAAATATGGGCTATATCACAACAGCCATCTTCTCCTTTGAAGAAAAATGCATTGACCCACTGACATGGCTGGATCCTTACTACAGGTGTCTAAGTCCATTCAAGGAAGAACTGAAGGAGTTGCATTTTCTGCTTTGTCATTTTCTTCTTGGCTGCTTTGTGTCTTAGCTTCCATTTACTGGACTATTGGGAGTCCTAGCATAGGTGCCCAGTACCCCATAATCCACCCCATTCAGTGTATACAGGAGCTTAGTGCTTAACTGACACTTGAGAAAAATTGCACTTACGTCAGCCTGAATTTCAACCTTGGGTCACAGCATTTAACTCCCTACTGAATGTAGTTTCCTAACCCTTAAATGTTTGTATTGGCCATGTTCCTACTGGTTGAAGGACTTTTAGTATTTTCTCCCAGCAATACAAAGATCACCTCTACATTTTCCTCCCTTGGTTCCGGAGATTTACATCTGGCAAGGTCAACACATGTAAACCTGTGTCTCATATATACTCTTGTATCTTTATAGGAAGCTGTTTTTCCTCCTGGTAATCATTTCTGCTTGATGAACAGGACACCTCTCCCCATTTTGGTTACAAATAGCTATAAAAGGAGACTACATGAAGTCAAAGTCCTTATGGGATGCCATTAATAAATTCTAACTAATAATAATAACTTTAAAATTTTTAAAGTTATTTTTTAATTTTTTAAAAGAGTCTCTTTTTAATGGAGTTGCCATATATCCAGTTCTCTCAGAAGGCACACAAGGTAAATCAGGTAGCAATTTAATTTCCTGAGCAGAGAAAGAAGCTTCTTGCTATCTTCTGAAAGAACCAGGTAGTTCAGGAAGTACCAACAATTCTTCAGGTGAAAGAATAACCAACAAGGTTCTTTCCTGCAATACTCCATTTGAAGTGTCTGTGTATCAAACATTTCTACCCCCCCCCGCCAAAAATCATAGGTATGAGAATGTCTGACCTCATTCAAAGTTTGGGCTCCATTTCCCTAAAGGATGTGTCCATTCACCATATCTGCAAAGTGACACTATGGCCTCCTGTATGCACACTCACAAAAAGTACTGTACACGTGAAAAAATTTCTAGACTAAGATAAAATGTCAGAGTACTCACGTGGGTGGAACAGATAGATGGGCTAGTGTCTGCAGGTGGAGAAGAAGTTTCTCATCTATACAGTCAGCAGAGTCTTAAAGAAGTCTATGCACTTGTCTCTTCTTCAATCACCCTACCTTAGTCGCGTGTTAAGTAGGCAGAAAGTCAAGGAATGAGGGTGTAGCTCCAGCAGTATCTTGGCTGTAAGCATGAAGGTGTGAAGGAGCCACACTCTATTGGTCAATCCTAAATAGTCCAAATCCACAGCAAGCTGTTACTGAAGCTCAGTGGCATTTCTCAGATATCTGCTTATACACAAGAATACATGTGTTTCACTGTTACTATTTACTTTCCAGTTTACAAAGGCTGAAAACTGGACTGGAAAACTGCAGAAAACTGTCATTCTGCAGGCACAAAGCACTGCTGTCTGCTTCAATCTATGTTCTTCAGAGTTGATGAGAAACTACTTTTTCAGGTAGTAATCCCCTTAAACTACCTGCTTAGCAAAGCTATCCTTTACCCTTATCTTCCTGCCTTCACCTTCTCGGTGAGACAGGAGAGCAGTATCCAGATCTATTTTCTTTAATGAGGTACTCAGCAATACCTCTGGCTACAAGCCTTTACTACTCACTAGCTCACTACTTTGACATACTTCTGCCCTCTTCTGCAGTCCGAGATATGAAATCATCAAAACATTAGTGCATTTTCCCCACAATTTGTGGTGATCCTTGTTTTTAACCTGTATGTATGTATCAGTGCTTTGACACTGTTATTGAGACTCTAATGAAAAATTTCCACTACTGCTTGAGGGGAAAAATGTCCAAGCAGGCAGAAGGGAGTTCATGCAGAGCTACCACCAGGCTGACATGGTGTTGAAGTACATCGTCCTCAGTTAAACATATCCTTACTTGGAGAAGTTGCAGTGACTAGATGCTATTTTAAGAAACACAGAATCATTTTAAGTGAAAATTTTATTTACTGGCTTGTACAAAGAAATCTGATATGGAAGATAGCTTGCTCATGCCTGCTAGAAAACACAAACTTCATTCCTTTTAGAGGAACATGCACATGCTCAGCTACGTGGCAAAATTTCCAGGCAAAACTTCTTTTCAAAATACCCAAAGATCCTAGCCAATGTTTATTGCAGATTGTCTTTTTAGCCACAGCATTATTTGTGGAGGGATTAGTAAAAAAAAAAACCAAAAACATAAACTGTACACAATTACATTTGTTTAGTCTGCAAATCTTCTCAGTACTTTAAAAAGCAGTTAAACTGTTTTGTTAAAGAAAAAAAATTACCTCTGGGATCTCATCTGGAGGTTTTAACTCAAACATTTTCAAGAAGCACAAAATTAAATTCTAAATATGAGTTCTGCTGTAGATTTGAGGCTGTTTTGCTTTAGAAAGCAGAGCAATCTAAACATCTTCACTCAGTGGCACATGCAAATTATTAGCCACACAAAAAAAATGCTGGTTAGTGGAGGATAAAACTGAGTTTTTAATGAGTAATTTATCATGTTGCCATTGTCAGTAGAATTAAAAACAATTGTGAGGCTTACATGCGCATCTATAATTTCCTACTGGCTATTATGCTAATAAACATTTATTCTGAATTTCTGATTCTTCTTTTTCCTTCACACTGCAATAATTTTAAAAATGTATGCCTTAGAAGTCATCGCATATGGGAAAGTTCCAAGTATTAAACAAAAAAAGGATATCATAGAATCATAGAACCATAGAATGGTTAGAGTTGGAAGGGACCTTAAATCTTTAAGGTCCCATCTAGTTCGAACCCCCTGGGCAGGGACACCTCTCAATAGGTTGCTCAAAGCCCCATCCAGCCTGGTCTTGAACACTTCCAGGGATGGGGCATCCACAGCTTCTCTGGGTAACCTAGGCCAGGGTCTCACCACACTCACAGCAAATAATTTCTTCCTAGTATCTAATCTAAATCTCCTCTCTTTTAGTGTAAAACTATTACCCCTCGTCCTATAGCTGTACTCCCTGATAAAGATTCCCTCCCCAGTTTTCATGGAGTTCTTTTACGGACTAGAAGGCAGCTATGAGGTCTTCCTGGAGCCTTCTCCAGGCTGAACAACTACAACTGTCTCATCCTGTCTTCATAGGAGAGGTGCTCCAGCCCTCTGATCATCTTCGTGGCCCTCCACTGGACTCATTCCAACAGGTCCATGTCCTTCATGTGCTGAGAAATCCAGAGCTGGACACAGTACTCTAGATGGGGTCTCACGAGAGCAGAGTAGAGGGATAGAATCACCTCCCTTGACCTGCTGACCACATGACGTTCTTTTGATGCATCCCAGGATGCAGTTGGCTTTCTGGGCTGCCAGTGCATGTTGCTGGCTCATGTTTAGCTTCTCATGCACGAGCACTCCCAAGTCCTTCTCCTCAGGGCTGCTCTCCCGCCATTCTCTGTCCAACCTGTAGTTGTGCCCGGGATTGCCTCGTCCCAGGTGCAGGACCCTGCACTTGATTGAACTCCATGAGTTTTGCCACAGGTCCACCTCTCATGCCTGTCCAGGTCCCTCTGGAATGCATTCCTTCTTTCCAGCGTGTCAACCATGCCACACAGCTTGGCATCACTGGCAAACTTGCTGAGGGTGCACTCAATTCCACTGTCCATGTCTCCGACAAAGATGTTAAACAGTATTGGCTGCAGTACTGACCCCTGAGGAACACCACTAGTCACTGGTTGCCACTTGTACATTGAGCCATTGACCACAGCCCTTTGAGTGTGGCCATCCAGCCAGTTCCCCATCCACTGAGTAGTCCATCCATCAAAACCACACCTTTCCAATTTTGAGACCAGGATGTCATGTGAGACAGTGTAAAAAGCTTTGCATAAGTCCAGGTAGATAATGTGCTTTCCCTCCCCTTATCTACCAAGGCTGTGGCAACATCGTAAAAGGCCACCAAATTTGTCAAGGATGATTTGCCCTTGGTGAAGCCATGTTGGCTGTCACCAATTACCTCTTTATTTTCCATGTGCAATATGGATATGAAGCAGCATTAAAGAAATCAGGATATAACATTAATATCAAACACGAATAATCAACTGCATTTTCCACTTTCTGGTATGATTTTACAGTGTTTCTGCCTGTCACTGCATGTTCTGGTCTTGCAGCAGCAATGAACTACATTTATGTAGGGATTTACAAACTTATATTCAACACAGAGGTTTCTCTAGTATTCATAAAGTCCTAATTTTTCATAAAGTTGCTAATTTCTGGCAGGTGTATTATCAGGCTTAGCAAGCACGGGATTTAACAGTCCCATGTACTTTAGATCCTCTTTCTGGTCATGGTACCTGTGAGGAGAAATTTACAGCTCATACTGAGAACACAAAAAACCCTATCCGGTAGAGACACTTTTACGGACTTTCTCCCTCAAAAAGAGATCTCCAGGTGCAGAAGCAGTTCTACATAAAAAGCTCCTTTTAAGCTATAAGATTTGTATTTATCCATCAGAACATCTCTACATGATTTATGAGTCTTCTATAACTACTATTCTGAAATTCATTGCCATAGTAAAATACCATCTGTTATAAACTCTGATGACCACAATATTTCATGATTTTTTTGCATATTTCTTTGGAATAATTCAGATTCAGAGGATATTTTAAAGTTACATTAATAAATGACACATCAAAATTACCTATATCTTGCTACTGTAATCCAGGTGAAGCATGAAATACAGTAGAAGTAAAATACATGGAAAAAACAACTATGATTGCTATTTCTCCTGCTCCAGTTTCCACTGGTGTGGCAGATAAACTGTTCTTTTTCACACTTACTGCGCATATGCTTAAGGAAATAATGGCTCCAAGCCTTTCAGGATTGCTAGAAAATTAACAGTAGGCATAACATGCTATGCATGTGAATTTCTTTTTAAGCTTTTGTCTGAGAAAACCAGAAACATTTCTGGAAAAGTATGAGTGTGAAAACAATCGAATGATGTCAGCTGCATTATATATGGTTATCACACGTTTTTACTTGTGGTATGAACGTTGCCTTGGTACCGATAGTCAACAGTATTTATTCCCTTCATCAGAATTTGTGCTATAGATGTTTTTAGACATAACAGAAAAAGTGCATTTCCTGAAACAATGGTAATAAATCTGCATATCTGTGCCAGACATAGTCTGGGATGTATATGCATGTAAGTTGTTTTGATCTGAGATCAAATGCAGACAGAGAGGAGCAAAATGGAAAGAGTCCTTTGAGGGTTGGTTTAAAACAAGTTTTACCTCTAGGATTTAATTAAATTTTTAAAAATATGCTTATTTAAATTAATTTCAAAGGGAAAATGACAATTCAGAATAGCCGTAACAATTCAGCTGAGCCTTAAACTAGTACTTATCACTTGATATATCACTAATATTTAAAAAGCACCCACATGAGATCCCTTTCAGTAGTCTCATTCACAAATTCAAACAAGATAATATAAGACTCCAAGCTGCATCTTTTGTTGTACCATGTTTAGAAATAGCAGCAGTCACAGTATAACAGCATTAGTTTGAAAAAAAATTTGTAGTAACAAAATGAAGGTAATATGGAAGATCAAACTGCGTTGTACAGCCTCTGTTCTTCAGCATCTGCACCAAATGTGCCCTACCTTTGCTAAGAGACCATATGAAAACAAATTAGTGGGTACTTCAATAATAAGTAAATACAGGGAGCTAGTTTCCTTCCTGAAAATTAAAAAGCATTGTTTATACTTATGGCTTTAATGCCAATGACATCTTTAAACCGAAACTTCAGTTTTTTCCTGTACGATCTAACTTTTTCCTCTTACTGTCTTTCTGTTACAGGGGTTCTTTGTAGCAGTTTTATATTGCTTTGCTAATGGAGAGGTAAGAGACAATGCTATGAGAAAAGTTTTTATTTCATTAGTAAAGTCTCTTAATGACACCAAGAAGGATGAAGACACTAACTAGTTCTGTTTATTCGAGAGCATGGGTGCGTTCTTTTGAACAGGTATAATTGTTTTGTACAAAGACATAAGACATGTTTGGAATTCAAATGCAAGGTATTTCCACTGAATCCTGAGTGGCTCTAGCACTGTGGATGCATACACCCTGGAGTGTATGAAATACCAGTAGAGTTTTCTGGTCAACCACCTAACCCCCCCTTCTTTAATCATCTGGAATCCCAGGCTTCGTGTTTGACCAGGATAAACCCTCTCTTAATTTACTGCTAAAGTCCATGTGAAGTGACCAAATTTGGGGTGCTTTAATATCTTACAAAGCAACATGTTGAAAAAACAATTTCATGCATGCACTGCTCAGGACATCCCTAAACTTGATGTGAGGGGATTCCTTGTCTGGAAGTTGTCTCCTGCTATGCTTCAAGGGACAGCTGGGGGCTCAACTTGCTCCATGCCAGGATTTGGGCAGATCAGTGGTGGCTCTTATGCAAGTATATGACAGCAGAGAAAACTAACCTCCTGCCAATGTAGGGTGAAGACTGAGTTCAGACCAGACTGCTTGGGGTTTTGTCCAGCTAAGCTTTGAATCCCCCCCAAGGACAGAGGTTCCACCATCTCTCTGGTCCTCTGCTCAGTTCTTCACTGTACTCAGGAGGAAACAGCTTTTCCATATATTCTGTGAGAACTTCTCCTATTTATTTGAATTTATGATCCCGTCTCTTGTGTCCCTACCAAACACCTCTGTAGAGCACCTGGCTCCATCTCATCCATGAGCTCTGCATAGGCAATATTTAGGCCTTCAGCATGAACAAGCCCCATTCATACAGCCTCTCGTCATAGGGCAAGTGCTCCAGCCCTGATCTCTGTTGATAAGTTCAAGCTTATCAGCATAGTTTATGCACTGGGGGCCCAAAATTAGATGCATTATTCCGAGGTAGTCTAACAGTTACTGAGTTAGGCAGAGCAATCACCTCTCTTGATCTACATGCTTTGCTTCTGCCCATACAACCCAGTGCCTCCATCACCATCATGCTGCTTTTGCCTCGTCAGACTGACTTGCTACAAGTTACCTCCGAAAATGATGCTATGTAGTCTGTGGAATTAATCGCATATAATATCAAATGATTTCTAAGTTGAATCTCACCATCTGTATCTGCCTTACATTTGATCCAGCTGCACAGCTCCACTGCTTGCAATAAACAGACATGTACCCGGTGTCAGTAGCAGTTAAGAGCCTGGCACAGCCAGATGGCATGGAACACACTACACTGACAATGGTACATTAAACTGGACACCTTCTTAAAGGCACCAGTGAAACGAATGAGATGGACTTTATACAAAATGTATGTTAGGAACATATACTCCTAATATTTAACAAGGAAATCCGGAGCAATTTTGGAACTATTTAAATAAAAAAAAGAGCTGGCACTTGTCTGCAATACAGGGGTACTTGTCTAACATTTGTGAAGGGTACAGAACTGCTAGCATCTCTCATCAGTCCTTAAAAGTTCCTCTTTTGGACTTCTACCTCTTGGTCCAGTGGAGCACTCAGGCCAAAGGTCCTGTTGGTCAGAGTGAGGGCATGTCTCACTCCTCTGTGGGGACCTGGGGTCCATCCGCCATCTGCAGCATTGGCACGGATCCTGCAGGCAGCGGGACACAAAGTGCTGAGGATTTAAGGCAGGCTGCCAGATAAAAAGCTTTAACAAAACAAGTCAGATATCCAAGCACAACACTCTGGCAAAGCTGCATGGTCCTTATGTCCATAGACCTTGGGCTTTCCTCCTCCTCACTTCATCAAGCTGTAAACATGAAAGTCACCTGAGCTCTCCCACACACACATCAGGATCACAGCGTATCCAGGGGCTAGGAAAAATTTTCCTAAGCTAGAGTGAAGAGGGTGGACACCTAAGATTGACTTAGCAAACAAGTCTGTTTCTACCCTACAAGGAAGTTGCTTGGTGCAAAGTGCATCCCAAGGGGTCAGGAAGCTCAGCACTTCCACAGTCCCTCTCATTTTACAACTAGCATTTGGGTTTGTGGACTGCAGGGTGGTCACAAGTCATCACCATGGACAAACTGCTTTCTTCTCCCCCCAGGTGAAGGCAGAACTACAGAAGCAGTGGTCCCGCTTCCTCCTGGCAGATCCTTTTGGCTGCAAACTCTGCTTTCTTGGGGAAAACATAAAATACCTCAGGAAATGTTCACAGAAACAAAAGAAACAGCACCTCGGCAAGAAACACCACTTGCGCCTGGAGGCAAGAGAGCCCTGGAGCATGCAGCTCCAGCAGGTCCTAGTGAAGCAGAGGACAAATCTCAGCACAGAACCAGGCTGTGCCCTCCCATCTTGTCCACGGGCAAGCATGTCAGACAGTAGTGAAGGAGAAGTCACCACCGGAGAGACAACCGAGGAGGTCTTTGAAGAAAGTGAGATTTAGAAAGCTGTCCACTAGGACAGCACCTTCGAACAGGCACAGTATTTTGAAAGATCTTCTCACACCTTTAGACTGCACAGATCTCTGTGGGGTGGAATGCAAGGAAGAACCAGTTAATATCACAATTGTCCCAGTTTTTTTGATGTGAGAAAAATGTTGATCTGGATGTTGCTAACCTGTGTGGCTGGGATAGAAGAGGTTTGCTGGGTCAAAAAATGCTTTGAGGTGACCAGTCTGGAAGATAACTGGTGCTCAAAGAGATGTACACAGGGGAGCATGATGTATTCTGGAAATGAGTAGACTCTGGACATACACGTTGTGTCCCAGCAGCTTCATCCATGCTTGACTGCCTTTCTATTCACATGATAGAGAAGTTGTTTGTTTTCTCTTTTATAGGTGTGTTTCATAAATAGAGATATATGTGTAGAAGACTCTTTTCTCCACAGACTGAAATCATCCCATATTTCAAAAAAACAGTTTCAGGCCAAACCAGACGTGTTTAAGCAAAATGAAAAGATTTATATATATTAAATAAATAAAAAACAAAATTTCTTCTTGGGAAGAAAACAAAGTTTTACTTGCATTTTTAATCATCTTCTCTTGAAATTTAGTGCTAGAAATGCCATTATGAATTGAAAGACCAAAATGTATTCTTTTGAAAGTGCCCAAAATTTTTTTTGATACAATTTTTGTTTGCTCATTTATGTTTTCACTGCTTTTTGACATCAGCCACACATTTTGATACACCCACAGGTTTGCCCTACCCACAGGCCCAAATGACAAACTAGATCAGTGCTGCTTTCACCTTCCTCCCAGGGGACCCGGAGTGGATAATGACATGGGATTGCAACAGCACCAAAAGAATCTTGTGAAATCCTTCTTCCAGAAAGAACCATGATGAAATTTTGACACATAGAGTTCACCCAGAGACCTATGAAATCCTATTAAGTCGATGAGCCAGTTTCCAAACTTGAGAACACGAGCCAATTGGTATATTGAAAGGAAAAAAGAAAAAGGCAACAGAAATATTAGTGGGCAATGTTTATCTACAGTATAAACATATATCCCAGGCACACACATATGTAACTCTCTAGTCTGCAGCTAGTTACATAACATTTGTTACTAATTTTTCCTGTATGTTACTGGCAAATACTATAAATGCCCGCAAATGTAATAAAACATATCCTGGGCGATTGGCCCTAGGTAGCCCTGCTTGAGTAGAAGGGTTGGACCAGGTGGCTTCCACAAGGCCCTTCCAACCTTAACCAGTCTGTGATTCTGTGAAAGCATTGTATGTCAAATAAATAATTTTCAGGGCTACTCATGGGCTTTATTCATGCATCTTCTCTGCGCCAGGTGCCAACACTGTGGATGCCCTTCTGGCCTTTCCTGCTTCCACATCTCCCCATGGGGTGGCTTTGTCCTCAGACTCCTGCTGCCAGCTTTACAGCTGCAAATGGCACTGGAGACAGATTGCCTGTATCTTCAATGTGTTGCTTGAGCAGACTAAGTTTATGCTGCTTATATAACTTACCAAGGCTTTTAAAAATTGTCTGTCTACAAATGTTTAGACTTGTAAACTTTACCAGTTATAATATACTGTTTACTTGCAAAGAACATATAAGTTCATTGACTAGCACTAGGTTAAGAACACATTTGAGCTATATAATTTCTGGTACTATTCAAAAAGTATTTCTTTTACAGTGCTATCAGTGTTAAGTACTTAACCTATTTAATCAATACAAAGCTGTATATTTCAGTAAAATGTGAATAAAATATACATATTTTATACATTTTAAAATATAGCTGCAGTTTTAAAAGGCTTTTTAGCAGAACATGCACTCTGCTTATATAGCATTATTTTGCAGTGGATTTCTCAACCACCCATTATAAGTACCAGACACTATATAACTGTTGACCGCGTCTTCTCCAATTTAAAAGAGACTAATTTCTTCTAGAGCTGTTAAGATATTAAAAAGCTCAAAGTGGTTCAGAATGTGTTTTACTTGCGTGCTAAAAATGTGAAAATGGTAAGATTTTACTGTATCTCAGTAAAATAGTTTACTTTTTAATTGCATTTTGAAGTGTCTCAAATGGTCAAAAAATGGTTTTCTGTGCTCCCAGCAGCAGTCACTGCTAGGTGCATTATCCCCTCTCTGTTATGTGTATGGTCTTTTTGATTCTTCCAATTTATAAAAAACAACTTTTGTTTTAAATATGTAATCAGACATTGGAGGCCTGATAAAATAATCATCACGTATTCCTTCAGAAAGCATGTTTTTGAGTAGATAAATCAGCAAGTTTCATTATAAAAATATGGCATTATTTGTTATATCACTAAAGTACAGAAGTTGTTAATTCTGAATGGCCACACACACAATGTATCTTTACAGAAACATGACAAGCTCCTCAGTTCTAAATAAAACATTAAGCAGCCTAGAAGACAGCAGCGCATGCAACAATTCCAACGTGAAAATGGCTGCAAAAAGAGTCAGCAAAAACAGCTGACTTTCCTCCTAGGCAGATGAAGGTCCACAGGTAGGTGTCCTCCTGGGATTTTCCTTCCAGCCTCTGTGGAGCCCCAGGCTCACAAGAGGGACACTGCAGTCAGAGGAGCTGATGAGAAAAGCTGCAGCAGGCTCTGGCAGAAACCAGATGACTTGCCAGGGTTCCCACGTGTGCACAGATTGGAGAGACAGAAACAGCTGGGAGGAAAAGGGCAAAAAATATGATAGTGCTCTGATGAAACAAGAGGTGGAGGAGACAGATCGACCCAAATTGATGTGTGTTTGTAGGTGACATTTTGTGTAAATTGCTTATCCAATTTGCACATGGATTAATTATCAGACAACAAAAACCTTTATGTTAGCCCATGGTTTTATGCTTATGTAGACCTAACAACAGGATTTTTCTCTTTATCAATCAATTGCTCACCTTTACACCCCAGATTTCCACTGCTTTTGCCTTATCAGAAAGACTGATGTGAGCTAACATCTTATTCCTTCTCGATGAGAGAGCCCATCCTCCTATGATCCTGGCGAGTTTGGTCTCTGCTGAGTCAGTCCATTAAGTAAGATAAGGTGGGATAATCATGCTCAGGACGTTAGAGACAACCCACACTAAAACCTGACTCCCACAGCTTTGAAGTTGTCTTTGCCAAGGATTTTGCTTTCCATCAAAACTTGCATGACAAAAAATTGAATTTCAAAGCCAAAATAGTTTGTGGGGCTCAACAGAGTTTTCCCTTCAGATGCCGTGTGATAACTGATCTTATTTGTACAAACCAAGTTTACACAATCTTAATAGTCTGCTGTGAGACATGCTATAAATTTTTATGTTTTACTACACATAAAGCACAACCTTCCAGACACAATGGTTCCTTCTATGGCCAGAGATGTCAACTATATGTTAATTATAAATGTGTACTTACATTCTTTGTTTAAATATATTACTTCTACATACCAGGGTCTGTCTCAGAGACTCAAGAAGTCTCTGAGACTTCACTCAGTCTGGAGGGCCAGTTTGGAGGGCGCTCTGTCAGTTACACCTTGCAATCAATAATACTGGTTTGCATTTTTTAAAATACAGAATAAACCTGGTAGATTAAGAGATATGTGCCAGTTCTGTGATGCTTGTTTTACTCACCTCCCAAGGCACCAAAAAAGAAGTGAAGTAAGGCAAAGTGTCACACATATGCCATCTCATTGAATCCTATGAAAAAGACAAGTTAGGGAAGGCTAGATGCCTGGGAGTCACTCCAGTGCTAATGTTCTGTTTTGTTCCAGTGCAAATACGAATTAATATAGCAACCACTTCTTTTTTTATTTTTAAAGAGAGAAAACTTTATTAGTGTAGATAAACAAAGTATCCTATGACAACCTGTTCTTAAACTGCAGTGATCTTCCCTCTGGGATGCTGAGGTTAGGATGGGAGGCGGCGTATCTTAGCTACTGACCAAAGTATGGCATAGCATTGGTGTCCCTACAGGAGATGAAAAGATGATGCTGCATGTCTGGGTCTATTTGGACATTCCATACCTATGCCTCATGCCATAACTGGAGGAAGGGTTCTACCAGCAGGCATGTACCTTTTTCAGCAGTCTTGATCTTTGTGAGTGCTTAATCTATAGTGGAAACCGAAGACAACCTTGAATGTGTGGGACAGCAGAAGGCTGAGAAATGCCAAACCATGACCTCCTCAGGAGGCTGTAGGCCATAACTTTCTGGGCATAATCCCCTCACTTTAGGCTGGTGTCAGCTTCTTCTCTTGCATGGTGGAGCAAACCACTTCTACTTGATTACATCTGTGTTTTGCAACCTATTGTCTCTTCGGCCACTCCTCTGATATCTCTCTAGCACCAGCATCTGATGTTGCTGGCAATCCCCATTGCAACAGTTAAAGCTTTTCTACTGGCACTTCCACAAGAGCCTTATGGCAGAAGCCGCATTTAGGGACTTGTGGTGTCCTCAGTTCACCAGCTGTCACCATCTTCTGGGTCTCCCATGGCACTTCTCACTTCCCTAGCTACCCGTGCATTCCCATCTGCCGTTGCTATATTGGCTTATGGTTTGGCCAGGTTACCTGGTTGTTAGGAAAGCTGCATTCATGCCTCAATCTTGTTGCAGCTATCCTTCCTTTCAGGATACAGCTTCTTCCTTTCATTTGCTTCAGGAATTTTCCCATCTGTATCAACTCCCAGTGAGAGGGTCTCTGTGATCTGTAAAATGCTTCCTGACATTGTTACTTTTTTTTTTAAAATCAAGAATATTTTACTGACATCATTTTTTCATGTTTCATAGCAAACACAATTCTGGATTTTTATTTCTCTTCAGCCTGCCAATCCAAATCTCACAAACCATCTGCTATGCTAAATGTCATGTTGTGTTTAGGTATCTTTGAGTCATTACTGGAGTCACACAGAACTACAGTGAGAAGCAGCTGCTTGTGACCTGTGTCATTGCAATCAACTCCAGGAAATTAAATTGGAGCTGCCACAGAACCAGGCCTCGAAGTCTTGAAGGCGCAGTTTCCTTATGCATAATGTTCATCATGTTGTAACGATTATTTTCTTCCATCACGGCCAAATTCTCACTGACGTCCTTGTTTGCTGTTCAGTTTGTTTCTTCACCTTCTAAGAGTCAGCTCTGATTTTAAACCCAGCAGCATCTCTACAGAGACTGCCAAGCAGCAGTCCTGGGCTGTTCACTCTCTTCCCAGAGGCTGCCCTCTTCCATGCCTGTATCCAAGTCCCTCTGGGGCTGACTGAGAGTCCTGTCTCCCCTGCATGCCATGTCTGCCTACCCAGATGGCAAAATCTTGTTTGATTTTACCATGTTCTACATGGGTCCTTTCCTCACGGCATCAAAGTTTCCTTGCCTGAAGGACCATATGATTGCCAGAAAACGGCATGATTTGCATGGAATTTAGGCCTGTTTGAATGTGGAGAGCTGACTCTACGTGACGTGTAGCCTTAATCACAGAAACCACATAGGCTACATCAACAGCAGAGACGAGGAAGCTGACAAAGTGCTTCTGGCTTCCACTTTTTGTGTTTAAGGGCTGGTGCTCAGGTCTGGCTCTGTGCAATGTTTTGGGAATAGCAGTCTGCCCAACTGCAGAGTCCTCTCTTCAGGCAGGCAGCGCGGCTTAGCAAAGAGTATACTAAGCACCACTGAGAATAACTAAAGAAAAGAACAATTAAAATTGCACCACAGCTAATTCTTCATCTTCTTCTGCCTCTTCTGTCTCACAATGCCATCTCCAGAAGGTAGACAGAGTTTAGGGGTGAGAGGAGGCAAATGGCATTTCTAGTTAAAGCTGCCTGAAGAGAGGACTCTGGGCAAATGTAGTCTAAGCACACTCACATATGAATTTCATGGATATGATGAACATAAAACTGGGACTCAGGATGTTTAAATTTTATACAAGATAGCTTCTACCTTGTTGTGTAGCTTTGGAAAAGTCAGGACAACTCCACGTACTTCAATTTCTACTTTGTGAAACAAAGGTGATAGTAATGACTGCTTGTGCAAAGCAAGGGAGTAATGGGATTATCATTATTATTTATTACTTAAAACCAAAACATTGAAGATTCAGATAATAAATATAAAAGTGCAAAGATGGGATAAATTATAGTACTTTTATTTTTTTTTCTTTTTTCTCTAAATCTTGTTTTTTCCAGGCCAATCCCTTCCTTCAGGTGTTTTGATGCATTTGGGTTAGCATTCTTACAGTAGCATCCTTAAAGGCAGGAAAGTGGAGGTTGATTGGTAATGGCTAAGGGTTACAGGGTTACAACTATGGGGAGCAGTAAGGCAGCAGGAAAGACATAGCCTAAATCTTCTCATTTGACCTTATAAGGCATAAATAATATATCAAAAGCCTTAAGCTTTGAGGCTTTGGGGAGATATGGACAAAACCTGAGAGAAGTCTCCACAGATCTATTGGCAGCTGTCTCCTCTGAACATTACAAAGCAGGACCCTTAGCTCTGATCCCTGGCATAGCTGTATAGGATGGGAATGAGCACCCAGGAGTTGTGTAGCCTAAATGATTTCCCCCATTTTCAGACATTTGAGTATCACTGAACACAAAATTCCACAACAGAAAAAAATCAAAGAGTAATTGCCTTAATTCTCTTCATAGCAAACACATTAATTTGCATTGTAGTTGATTTGAGATTCACAGTCAGAGATGTTGCTTCCGACCTCCCCCACTCTACAGCACAAGAGCAAACTTGTGCACTGGAAGGGCACTCTGTGCTTTGAAGCCCAGTTGGGTGAAGGTACTGCTTATACCATGCTGTGAGTTAAGAACTGCACTGGCACATACCTGTGCCTAGTGCCAGAATTCTGCTGGCTGGCTCCAGGTCAGTGTTCAGAAGCAGTGCATGAACCTGCAGAGGTGTAAAGACTCCTGAAAGACTCTTCAGGAGAGCACTAGGTGTACCAAGGATGAGATCCACCTGAGGGTACTGAGGGAGCTGGTGGAAGTGTTCACCAAGCCACTTCCCATCATTTATCAGCAGTTCTGGCAAAACAGGAAGGTCCCAGTTGACTGGAGGTTAGCAAATGTGATGCCCCTATACAAGAAGGGCCACAGGGAGTATCTGGGGATCTACAGGCCTGTCAATCTGTCAGATTGTGCTCGGAAAGGTTATGGAGCAGATCATCTTGTGTGTCATTATATGGCATGTACAGGACAGCCAAGTGATCAGGCCCAGTCGGCATGGGTTTATGAAAGGTAGGTTCTGCTTGACAAACCTGATCTCCGTCTATGACAAGATGACCCACTTAGTGGACAACGAAAAAGCCATGAATGTTGTTTAGCTGGAGTTTAGTGAAGTTTTGACACTGTTTCCACAGCATTCTCCTGGAGAAACTGGCCTCTGATGGCTTGGATGGGCACACCTTTTGCTGGGAAAAAAATGGCTGGAGGCTGGGTCCAAAGAGTTGTGATGAATGGAGTTAAATGCAGTTGGTGGCCAGTCACTAATGGTGTTCAGTACTGTGTCCAGTTCTGTTTAATATCTTTATCAATGATCTGGACAGTAAGTTTACTCTCAGTAAGTTTGCAGATGACACTGAGTTGGGTGGAGTATTGATCTGCTGGAGGGTAGAAAGGCTTTGCAGAGGGATCTGGACAGGCTGCATCAATGGGTCAAGGCCAATGGTATGAAGTTCAACAAGGCCAAATACCGGGTCCTGCACTTGGGTCACAACAACCCAGTGCAGTGATACAAGCTTGGGGCAGAGTGACTGGAGCTGCCTGTCAGAAAAGGACCTTATGGTGTTGGTTGACAGCAGGCTGAATATGAGCCAGCTGTTTGTCCAGGTGGCCAAGAAAGCATCCTGGCTTGTATCAGGAATAGTGTGACCAGCAGGACTGAAGCAGTGACTGTCTCTGTACTTGGCACTGCTGAGGCCACACCTTTAATACTGTGTTCAGTTTTGGGCCTCTCACTACAAGAAGATGGTGCTGGAGGGTGCTGGAGCGCATCCAAAGAAGAGCAATGAAGCTGGTGAAGTGTTGAGAGCCCGTGTCTTATGAGGAGCAGATGAGGTAACTGGGATTGATTAGTCTGTAGAAAAGGAGGCTGAGGGGAGATCTTATTGCTCTCTACAATTACCTGAAATGAGGTGGGTGTTGGTTTCTTCTTGGGAGAAGAGATAGCAAGTAGCAAGTGATAGGACAAAAAGGAAAAGGCCTCATGTTGCGCCAGGGGAGGTTTAGATTAGATATAAGGAAAAAATTTCTTCCCTGAAAGGGTTATCAAGGATTGAAACAGGCTGCCCAGGGAAGCGGTTGAGTGACAATCCCTGGAGGTATTTAAAAGATGTGTAGACATGGAGCTTAGGGACGTTGTTTAGTGGTGGACTTGGTAGTGTTGGGTTTAGAATTGGAGTCCATGATCTTCCACATCCAACCTAAATGATACTGTGATTCTAAAGAGACACATGGCCATACGTCAGTCATCCCAACTCCCATACACTTACGCAGAAAGAAGCTTCAGTCTCTGCGTTGGAAGAGAATCATGGTGTCCTCCAGCCAAGACCCCCGTCTTGGAGTCTAGAGAGGCCTAGAAACCGCAGTCTGGACGGGCTTGAATGCCAATGACCTTAAGATCCCCTCAGTATTGAGGCACCCTTTGTAACCTATGGGAGGCTCCTTCTTGTCACCTTTTGCAGTACAGGGAGCCTTGCAACCTGAAACAGCACCTCTTGATTACCCTCCTGGGATAATCAGGTTCATGGGGCAAGCACTGAGAAGCCCAGACATAGTCCACTGCCCTTGCAAACCACAGAGCAACCTGCTGAGCTGTACAAATACAGGATAGATGAAGGTCTAGAGTGAATGGAATGAGGAGAGGACAGTGTTGTGAGTAGTAACATGGGTCTAGAAGGGACAGCTACATTGTCAAAACTTTTCTGTATTAATGTGATGGCAAATTATGCATTATACAGACCAACAGAGGAAAGAGATAGGAAATGAGCCACCAATGAAACGCTGAAACATTCTGAGCAGAGTACTGAGACAGTCTGAGCAGAAGAAATAGTAGGAAGAGAGAGATAAGGGGGAATAGGAACCTATGAAGGCTGACAGAGGAAAACAGAGACACAATAGATGAGAGAGACTAAGTGTGAGGCAGTGAGCAGAGAGACCAGAGCCAGAAGAGACCAGGACCAGTTGTGATCAAGAAACAGGCAGTCAGCAGCTTCCAGACAGTAGAGAAAACTAGCAGAGAGCAAAGATGAGATCCAGGTAAAATCCATGGGGGAGACAGAGGTCTGGGCGTGAGCAGGATTCTGGTATTTGTAACCAAATTCTTCTATTGGTAACCATCATGTTTTAGTTTGTGGCTGGAAGAAAGAGGCTGGAGCTCCATGTGAAGAAGTGAGTTTCCTCTTGAGTGAGAAAACTTTGGGGCGTGTTGGTTTTTTTTTTGGTTGGTTGGTTGGTTTTGTGTTTTGTTTTTTTTTTTTTTCCAGGCATGTGCCATTTGAAAGCAATAAAGAGAAGAATAAAGCAAAGAGTCAAAGTAACAGAAAGGAGGGAGTAAGAATGGAGTTGAGGTGCGTCAATGTCAGGGAGAGTTGAACAAATAAAAAACAAGCAAAAGAAAAATCTCCAAATCTTTGGGTAGCAAATAGTTCAATGCGTCAGAGGAAGGAAACAGGAAAGACAGGAGATCAGGGAAGGAGATGGGTAGATTTTATTGAACTTAACTTGAAAAAGGTATCACAGGAGATTAAGTGATCAGTCTTTGACGGATCTATCTATATGTATATCTGTCCATTTGTCTGGCAACTTGGGTATGGTCAGAATATTATGTCCCCTCAAGCATATGGAGATCCCCAACACCTGAGGTGTCCAGGAAAGCATACTCTTCTGCCTGGGGCTGCTGGTGCACAAAGGACTGCACAAAGAGAGGCAGTCCTGTAAGGGCTGGAGTGAAAGACAATGTAGAAACAGCAGCAGTTGTAGATATGAAGTCTGGTGGAAATGAAGAAAGTGGATTTGTGGAGAGGATTTATGGAATGGAACTCTTCAAGGCACAAGAATGGATTTTGCAGGAAACAAAGTAGATATAACGGTAAGAGTGAAAGGGTACAGAGTGGAGAAGGAGATGGCAGCTGAAGGAACTCAGGAACTAACCACCATGAACTGAACTAGCAACTCAGGTGAGAGAAGAGGTGGCTGGATGAGAAGATGCCATTGGATGTGGCAAGTGATGTATGGTGGGAGACAAAGGAAGAAGAAAAAGGGAGGTCAAAAGGAGAGTCATTTAAGGGACGCAGAGTTGTGGGAAGTGAAGGGGTTGACTCTGAAAGGAGACAAGATAAAGGAGTGTTCATGGTCCAGGCAGGAACTGAGGGGCCTGAAGAACGGGTGAGGAAATGATTGCCTGTGGCCAAGGGTAGCTCAGAGGGTAATGTGGAGAATGTCTTTGCTGGATGAGTGACAGGTAGGTGTGATGGTTAAAAAAAGTACAGTCCAAACCAGCAGAGGCTGGTTTGCAGGTGTATCTGTGCAAGAAGAGCATTTACTCTAACAAGACCATCGTTGTGCTGGAGACATTGCCTAGAGTCAATGCTTCAGTGGTTACTTCTCTGACAGCTTCACACATGGATGGTAGCAAGGATATAGTATCTTACTTAACTGTCGTAACCACCTCGCTTTTACTACTACCTTGTGCCAAAACTGCTTCTCTAGGCCTTCTTTACTGTACCAAGTCAGTAGAAGTTACGTTTGTTTTCTTCTAAGATTTTAGAGGATATAGATCTTTCTCTGGATTTCAATGTTACTGTTTTAGATAAGAGCATCTATAAGCATTACAGAAAAAATTTCTATGCAACAAATTCAAAACACTGTTTTCTTACAGTTGTTAGCTAAAGTTCCTATTAACTCAGAGGCTAGGCACTGCAAAGCCCAGGAACTGTCAGGAGAAAAAGCAACATAAATAAAAAAGTGTTATAGTTTATTAGGAAAGAAATAGCCACTCAGCATTATGTTATCCTCAGTGAGCCTACATATTAAATACCTTCTGTTCATTCCACCTGGAGAGGAAAGAGTGGAAGTAGGAGGATTTTGGGATCAGAAATGCTCACCTTGAACAACAAATGATTGTGGCAGGAGGGAAGGAACACAATGGTGAGCTGTCAGACTGTGAGCTGACTACAGAAGGCAAGTAGCTGTCTCCTCCCATGCAAGAACGAAGACAACAAATTAACCTGGAGAGGTACAGATTAGTAGGAAACAGAAGGAGATGCTTTGTATCATACATCACTGTGCTGTGCAGCTGTTTTCTACATAATGTTAGGGGAAGTTTACATGAGTTCCAAAATCAGCTAATGGGAGAAAAAAAAATCTGCCAAGTACTGCCTAAATACAACACTGCCACTGTTGGGGAAGAGAGTGCCTGAGCAGGGATCACCAGGGGCTCAAAGTGTAATCTAGGGACGAATCACAACATACTTGATCACAAAGTTTTCTTCTCTTATCCTTCCCAAAGAAACTGGTACTGAGTGGTCACTGTCCATGCTAGGATATTGGACTATATAGACCTTGGGCCTAACCCAAATTTTTACTTTTCATAGACTTGGGAGGTAAGAAACAAATTTGTTTCAGTAATAGGAAAATTGAAGAAAAGCATAAAGCTACAAAGGACAAAAAAAGGGACTGACTACACATCTTTCTTCAACATATGTAACACCACAGCAACCAGTCAGTTAATTATACTCTTAACCATAAAAGTGTAACACATTTGTAGGCGTTTTCATGATAACATGAGCCAACATGAAAGATTCCTGAGGACTGTGAGCAGTGCTAAGAGGGTTTCCTGACTTGACTCTCACTTTCCACATTAACCACAACACCATCCAGCAACCTTTGTCCTTTTTAAATAGACTTGCCAGAAAGTGAAAGGGCAGTGAGAAGAGCTCCTGAAGCCTGGACCTGTGAGCAGAGTCATGATTGTCATCGTGTTGGAGAGGTCAGATAAAAGACACCTAAGCAGCTGATAGAAAAGAGAGTCCTAGTCTCTTTGAGCAAACAAGCAGGAACAAATGATACAGTCTTAAAGCATTTACTAAGTCTACACACAAAAAAAAAAAAAAAAAAAATCATAGCTCTGTAAGTAAAAAGACTATAACTTATGCCGTAGCTCCAAGAGACTGAGTGTTTGGTTTTCTACTTTATAAAACAGGAAGTAAAAATAAAATTGGATCTAAATGTTCTCATCCTCTACTTTCAGGGAATTTTGAAAAAAACAGTTCAAAGAGAGCACGCAGCATTAACCAGCGAGGCTGGACTGTTTGTCCCTACAATAAACACTTCACTAGTGTGTGTTTGCAATTTTTTTCTCATTTGTATAAGGACTGAGACAGCAATTTATACAAGCAAGATTCTTTGAATAAGAAAAGTGACATTAGTATTTCTGTGGTTTGAGTCAAGATAGAAGATCCTGACTGCAAAAACCTCACTTGTGTGTGAGGACAGTTGAATGTAAGGTGTGCAAACAGCATTCCCTGGGCCATTTTGCCTTGACCATCAGTTTAAAAATTGCCATTGTATTTAGAATCATAGAATCTTATGGGGTTGGAAGGGACCTCTGGAGACCATCTAGTCCAACCCCCCCGTCAAAGTGTGTCTACCCAGAGCAGGTTGCACAGGAAGTTGTGCAAGCAAGTTGAATGTTTCCAGAGAAAGAGACTCCACCACCTCTCTGGGCAGCTTGTTCCAGTGCTCTACCACTCTAACAATAAAGAAGTTGCTCCTCATGTTTAGGTGGAATTTCTTATACTCTAGTTTGTGCCCATTTCCTCTTGTCCTGTCACTGGGCACCACTGAAAAAAGACCAGCCCTGTCCTCCTGACATCCCCCTTTAAGTATTTGTATGCATTGATTAGATCCCACCCTAAGTCTTTTCTTCTCAGGACTAAAAAGACCCAAGTCCCTCAGCCTCTCCTCGTAAGAGAGATGGTCCAGGCCCCTCATCATCTTTGTGGCCCTTTGCTGTACCCTCTCCAGCAGTTCCCTGTCCTTCTTGAACTGGGGAGCCCGGAACTGGACACAGTACTCCAGATGGGGTCTCACCAGTCCAGATCATTCATTTAATGAAATCATGTAAGAGAAATGGTAGGTGCACCTGTGTAGCAAAACAGGAAAGATTACAATAGCTAAGTTAAACCAATTGCTTCAACTTTGCACATAGCTTTGCTTTTGGGGACCTTATGAAGGACATCAGTCGCAATGACCTGTGAAGGTTCAAAAAAAACTTCAGCCCATTCAGCTTGTAGAAGAGGTTTAACCGTTTCACTTGACTCACAGCAGTAGTTATGACTCCTTCTATTGAATGATCCACATGAATCCTTTCACGAGCAGTGCAAATCACCACGAACATCTCTGACATTCTACAGCCTGGTTCTCTGTCCATTTTAAGTCCTGCAAAGCAGCATTGTCTCTTCTTGTGTTTGTACAGTGGTCAACACAGACACAGACAGATCAAACACGATTGTCTGTTGGTGTACCAATAGGACTTAAGTGCCCTCACCAGCCTAACCTAGAGCTTCCACCCACACCCATAGTTCCAGGAGCATCATTTAAGCTCAGGCCTGAGCTACATCATAGGTGTCTAAGCTATGTTGTAGGTGCAGCTATTTCCAGGATTGCCTCTTGGATGAACCTCAGACCTTTGTTGTAGCCTTGTCTCCTAGTCCTATGTCTGCTTTATCTCCTATTGCTCCTGATAAAATGGATGAACCTGGTTTATCACCTCACCTTGTCTTAGGATGTTGATGCACCCCATTAGCAGTACTCAAGTCAGGCAGGACTCTGCCTGTGCTGTAGTCACTTAGGTCCTAGTTTGTTCCACTCTCATGGAGCAACACTGCCTCTAGCTGCTTCCTGACACCATTGCTCAGCACATTTTTCATGAGGAAACATGGCTATTTGTGATACTTTTCTGTGAAACATTAGAAGATAAAAGAAGCAACTAGGGTAATATCAGGGGAAATAACTGTCCAGTAGAGGATTATATGGTGCCTTTCTAAACATTACACCCTGTCATCCACCTGGCACGCGGAGATGCTGGATGCTTTGGTGCTTCCAAGATTGAAGCTCCCCATGATATAAAGATTCAGCATTACTTCTTTCCAAAGTTCTGCCCTCCTCCTTGAGCAAGGCAACTTGTGCTGTACCACCACTGCTCTGCCCTAGAAGAATGCTTTACATGGAAGGCTTTTCCATGAAATCCTACCAAAGGTTTTGGATTAGCGTTAAGCAGTAATGCTTGAAGTAAGGTATGCAATATGGCGATAGATCTGCTGTTGTCCTTTGCTGACTGTATGTCAAGGTCATATACAAAGAAAATGGTGTCATTATAAACATGGGACATCACAGGAAATGGCCTGTCATCTCCTCTTCCTTTGTACTGCTCCAAACTGGGAGGGACTGAAGACTGACAGCAAGCAAGAATGAGTCAGTTATGGCAATAAAGCCAGATTTTAAAATGCAGGTGGCTTTCACATTTGTGGCCAAGGTGATGGATTTCTATGCTGTTGGGTTTGTGCCTGCGCATGGTCCATTACCAGTTCCAGTAACACACCTCATCATTTTCAACTGACCCAGCAGTTTATTCTATAGACATCCCAGTCTGGAGCCCTCAAAGGCAAAAAGTGAGACACACTGACATCTGGTGTTAAAGATTGAAACATCTGGTGTTAAAGATTGAAACATGCACTCCAAAAACCACATTGCAAGATGCAGAAAAGGTTTTGAACTGCAGGAGGGTGAAAGGACACTGGCAAATAATCCTAGGGTTTCTTGTCAGGCAGCAAGTTGCTGAAAGAGAAAAATGTAGAAAAGCTATACCTAACATAACATCATCTCCTACATTTAAAATATAAACACCTAGAATCAGCTCACCCTGTGTTCAGGAGAATTTGTAGATTCATTTTAAGTGCTATTTTTAGCAGATATTTTTTCTTGTGATAAATAAATTTAATTATGCTACTGATTAGATTACTTGTTTCTCTGTTTGTTTCAATGACTGGTCTTTTAACTATACTTTTGTCAAGCAGCTGGTGTGTTTCTTGTCTGTAACCAGAACAGAACTGGAGCCTCTCCATCTGAACTCTTCGCATCTTCAGTGTAAACCAAACCAGGAGGGATCAGATATAAACACATGTACTCACAACAAGACTGCCGAGCTCACTCATGGGGCAGAAGCAGAGGATTGCAGGGACTTGCTGGGGCACGTCCTGTTTTAACCACAAAACCTGAGCAAATCTGAGCCTTTGACATATTCTTGAAACACATTTTTTGCTGCTTTGTGTTCTGTCTCCAGTGGTGGAAATCCCTATAGGGCCAGGGAAGAGCTCAGGGACAGGCACATGTCTGGTGCTCCTTCCCTCAAATACCTGCCCATGCAGCTGCAGGAAATCTCAAGCTCCAGCTGTTCTCCCAACAGCCTAAATTTGTTTCAGAGTTAAGCAAACTTCTGACATCCTCAGCATATGAACTTGCAGCTTGACTGTACAGCCCGAGAGGAATCATCACCTTTTGCTCATTTTTTGGGTGAATTTAAAGGCTTCTACCAGGAGGGATTTGTGAAGAAAACAGCTTTCCTGGCTTGTTTCAACTTCAGGTGAGAGACGGGGCTCACAACTGCAGGGTGGGAAAAAAATAGGAGAAATACAGTCAGGTAGACTTGAAATCAAATACAGGCTGGGAAGAGATGTGAAAGCTGTTGAGAAGGCGGCTTCATAGCACTGAACTTCAGATGAGTTAGGAGTGGCCATTAAAAATGAGCCTTTGCTTCTTGGACCTAAGCCCCCATGCAAAACCCCCAACGGTGACCACAGAAAGAGGTGTTCATCTGTGAAACACAAAACTGATACAAGGCTTTTGCTTACAAACAGGAAACATTTAATTAAATGTTTCTTGGACCCTGTTAAGTTTTACTAACCTACTGATTACTTGGCTTTTATCAGACAAGAGTTAAGAAAGAGCAGCTTGGGAAGGACTGGAGGATGCTCTGTCAAAGGAGGTAATAACTGGGCACTGCGATGAAAGGCTTGTCCAGAGTCAGACGTGTAAGAACCACAGGGCAACGCTGTCTGTTTGGTAGAGCAGACTGCTGTCAATAAAAGACTAACTTTGCTTTCACCGTAGCAGGAGCAGAGTTGGGGCTCCAGACACTCCCACTTTCTAGTTTGGGAACAGTGGGACAGTATGAATGAGCATATGAGAAAAACTTGCAGAAATGCCATTTTGTAAGGCAGATCTACACAAACATTTCATCTTAGGTGACAAAGTATTGGTTTTGTGTGAAAAGGGTCAGTTCTAAATTATTCTAACAGGTTGCAAGGCTTTCTGGGCTCATGGGTTATATTAAACATCCCTCTACAGTGTATGCTGCCTGCAGGAAGTCCCTGTCTGAAATAAAAAATAAATAAAAAAATACAACATTTTCCTCAAATTAATTGATGGGACTTTTATTGCATAGGAGGTCACTGCAGAGTACACAATCTTACTGCTGAAATAAGTATGCCTGAAATGTTGCATTTTCCTGCAAGTTGCATGACAGTCCAAAATTGATCATGGACACAGAACACACAGGATCAAAAGGTAACGCTTGTTTCAACAGCATTGGACAAATGCAAAGTGATACCCACCGCCAACAAAGCAGATGTCTGGTCTTTAAACACTCTGCATAAAACCCTCATTCAGCCATCACTGCCTGGTTACGTGCTGATACAGTCTGGCTGTGCCAGAGTCACACAGGCCAGAGAGAGGGAGGACCTGGCCCAGGCTGGAGTCACCGCGGTTCTCAGGACCATCACAAACAAAACCTCTGCTGGCTAAAGCATTTTCTTTGAGTCACAGGTGTCAGCTCATGTTTTCCCCAGGCTCCTGTCAACGGGGCCATCGGTTCAGGATCTGACCACTGAGGGACCTGGGAAGGGGCTGTAGGGTCTCGCCCATGGCACATGCCCCCAACAACAACACTGGCAGAGATAGTGCTGTGTTTGCCCCAAACACTTCTCACTGCTGCACCTCATCCACAGCACTTCCAGAGCTGCACCTCTCTCATCTCTGCAGAGTCTGAAAGGTTATTTCTCAGGCGGGTGAGCAGTCACCAGTGACCTTCTCAGAAAAGTCCAGCTTTTCAGAACAGCTGAGGAACCCGCACCACCTCCCACCCACCTGGAATCCCTTCCCAAAGCAGGGATTCATCACCGCCACCCAGAGCTTCACTTCTGAAAACACTGCCCAGAGCTGCACTGGAAGGATTCACACAAATCCACCCCAACATGTCCCACCCCCTCAAGTGGGAGGAATTTTAACAGCTTGTCCTGCTTCTTGGGGACTTGCTATTTCTTTGCAACATCCCCCAGCAGGCTGCGGGACCTCCTCCTTGCGCTGGAGCTGCAGCGGTGCAGGCAGGGGCCGGGGGTGGCGAGGGCAGGGCTGCAGCACCATTAGCAGTGCGCACCCCAGCCGCCCCGCACAGCACCTCCCTACACCCACTGCATCGCTCCCAAACTCCGCTTCAACAGGACTGTTTTTCCACCCCAGAGGGCACGGGGGACCCAGCACAAAAGCAGAGTGGGTGCTGTGGAACAGCATCCAGAGCAAAATGAGATCTGACGGTACTCAAACAGCCTCTAACTTCCACCTCCACTTAGTATTTGCACTGAAGTAGAAGTTAGGATACTCCTAACATACTGTCCAGTTCACCATATAGAAAACTTGGATTTATCTGGAGATTTCAGGATCATATTGCTGATCTGGGAAACAGCAGAAGATGCAGACTGTATTGACATAATTTTATTCACAATTAACAGGAACTTCAGAAGTATTAGGTAACAGCTTGAGGCACGAAGCATGTTTACCGAGTTCCAAAAGCACTCTGAAAACAAATTGCCTGATGCCTTTGCAGCTTTCTTTCCACTTCTGAGGAACATGAGAGGGTCAAAGCCTTAATTGCACAGTGGAATCCAAGCTGATTTTTAATTAATTTGGCTGCAAAAGTCTAGCACGAGTATTCCTGTGCAGAATGGAGTGAAACCTCCTGCCCTCCACATCCAGATGTGGAACCTCAGAGACCAGCCTCAGAGACCCCCTGAGGCTGCCGCCCTGATGCTCCCACCCTCTGCTCTCCTCTCACTGCTGGTTTTCTGGGCACTGGCCCTGCCCCAGTGCAGCCAGTGCCGTGGCTCGTACTGTGACAAACTCCCCACCTTGGCTTTCAAAGCTGTGTCAAAAGCCTCTACAGCTGAAAATGCTTTTTGCTGGCAAGTTGCAGTTAGATGTACTGCAGTAGGCGAAGAATTGTTAAATATTCACCAAACTGGTCTGCACCACGCACCAACACCTGAAACAGCACTCGCAGATTTATTGACAGGTTTAGGCTACTTTGGGCAAGGTGCAAAGATTCTGCTGGGAAAACCAAGCTTCCACCTTGAACTTTTTCAGTGTCTTACCTTTTCTATCCTTTTCTGAGCAGAGCATGCACACCTCTGCTACTGCATCCATGTGCAGACACACCACCAAGCTGTGGGATGCCATTCTGCCGGCGGGCACAGAAACTATATTTTTACAGGAGTTCAAAAACAGATAAATACTTAGAAGAAAGCTCCACTGAGGTTTATGAGACGTGTGGATAATGATGTCACTTCACTGAATTTCACTGAATTTTTAGAGTTGGAAGGGACCATAGAGATCATCTAGTCCAACTCCCCTGATGAAGCAGGATTGCCTAGAGCTAGAGCATGTTACTCAGGACTGCATCCAGACGGGTCTTGAAAATCTCCAAAGAAGGGGACTCCACGACCTCCCTGGGCAGCCTGTTCCAGGGCTCTGTCACCCTCACCGTGAAGTAGTTTTTTCTCATATTTGAGAGGAACCTCCTATGTTCCAACTTATGCCCGTTCCCCCTCGTCCTCTCACTGGCAACCACTGAAAAGAGTCTGGCTCCCTCCTCCTTCAAACCACCCTTTAGATACTTATAAGCATTGATAAAGTCTCCCCTCAGCCTTCTCTTCTCCAGACTAAAGAGTCCCAGCTCTCTCAGCCTTTCTTCATAAAGGAGATGCTCCAATCCTTGAATCACCTTCGTTGCCCTTCTCTGGACTCTTTCCAGTAGTTCCCTGTCCCTCTTGAACTGGGGAGCCCAGAACTGGACGCAGTATTCCTGTTGTGGCCTCACCAGTGCAGAGTAGAGGGGGAGAATGACTTCCCTCGACCTACTAGCCCCACTCTTCCCTATGCAGCCCGGGATTCCGGTGGCCTTCCTGGCCACAAGAGCACACTGCTTGCTCATTGTCATTTTGCTGTCTACCAGGACCCCCAGATCTTTCTCAGAACTTGTCTCCAGCAGATCCATGCCTAACCTGTATTGGTGCCTGACATTCTTCTTCCCCAGGTGCAGGACCCTACACTTTTCCCTGTTGAACCTCATGAGGTTCTTCCTTGCCCAGCTCTCCAGCCTGTCCAGGTCTCGCTGGATGGCAGCACGGCCCTCGGGGGTGTCAGCCGCCCCTCCCAGTTTGGTATCAT